>QKWP01000982.1:0-98804 GCA_003550325.1 Gigaspora rosea
ATCGAAATATAACCATTAATAAATCCGAAATTAATGAACTTCATATGTTACCCCGACTATGTTTGATTTTATTAGTTGAGGTAACACCCTAATGTTACGCAATATCAGCCTATTTTTAATTAGGTGCAAAAAATTTAAAAACCGCGATTATACCTTATAAAGGCAAAATGCATGCATTGAAATCCTAATGCTAATATAGTATGGTGAAGTAACTGACATATGAGTAACATTTGAACTGTGTCGTGATATTTACTTCTGTGTAATATCTTACTTATGTAGTAACATCTGACTTATGACGTGATATCTGACTTATGCGCCTCTGTATTTTTACTTATGTGTCATACTAATATTTCGATACTACAAGAAGAGCCGTATTCTAAATCGATTAATAACTCACCAATATATTTATGCAATAAAATAAACCTGTCATTATACAAAATATTGAGCAAAATTACTGCATTGATAGACAAAAAAATATAAATAATGATTTACTTCCCAACAATTGCATTTTCAGCTGGAACTTATTTTGCTTTTGCTGTAGTAAATACAAATATGATATTAGCGGTTTAAGTGATATGGAGATCTTTATAACTTTGGTAAAATTTTGCTTTTACTGTGACCCTATATTCAACACGAAAATTTCCAATTTCATTGACCAGTTGATGAACATGAAACGAAAGAATGGCATTTCAGTAATACAGTGTAATAAATATGGCACAATCTCAATTAACATAGTATTAAATCACAAATTCTAACCTCATCAATTCAAATTTACCATCTGGCAGTACAAAGCTGATTGTATTATCTGAATAGAATTTTCCCAGATTTACACATTTAATGAAATTGACAATTTGGAGAGCTACTTGATATTGTAAATAAGTTATTAGGTTAGGGTCTGATTAGAGGCAATGGATCTATTTCCCTGTTTCTTCAACGTTTTTTGATCGATCAATACCGTAATTAGAAAAATGATTATTATTAAAGTCAAATTCTAACAAAACTTGCATATTTCCATAATGTCATAACTTTTTGTATCGTTATAACCTTTAGATTTCTTACTTAGTACGTACTGTTAGACCCCAAAATTTGTCCTAATTTCTATTGGTCGTATACGTCACGAGATATTCGATCATATGATCACTAAAGCGTAATCACATTGATCATGAAGATCACGAAGATATTAAGATATTATTGATCTAATATTTCTCGAATATCGCATAGATCCAATATATCTTAATTATTTAGTTGAAATCATAGATTTACTTGATCTTACGATCTATGTAATTTAAATGTATAAATAACCCTGTTCTCTTCTTAAGAACCGGATTAGCCGATCAAAGCAAACGCGACTCAAAATATATATTTGTTTACCGTAAAGACTCCATAATGGTCTTGCCGAGGTTTTTAGAGAAACACTAAATTTCATGAATGCTCCAATATAGGTTTAGAAATATTGGTCACCAAAATGTTCATCAACGAAATATGTGCCAGGTTTGTGGAGAAACCAAAATTCTGTAAAGTTTTCTATTGTTGTAGTTTATATTAAAATTGCTCAACGAAAACTTTTTGTTATAGCACTAAAGGTGGTTTCTTATACGGATTTTCGAGAAATAGGGGCAATACGAACGTTTGTTTTGATCATGTTACGTTATACCTGATTGTGTCACTCTGGATTGGGCAGATTCTATGTAACAACACCAGGGCGTAGGATCGATTTTCCGAACACGTGATCATCCGACGTCAATTAGCCAATTAAAAATCAGGATCAGGTGTAACGTAAAGAAATTCAAAACAAACGTTTGTTTTGCAAAAATCATATTTATCGCAAGATTTATACTAGCAAATCGTCTTTCTGGCCTAACAAAAAAGTTTCCTCGCACAATTTTGCTATATAATGCTCCTTCTAACCACCAACATGAACCAAAACCCTAACATAAATCAATTTTTTTCTCAAAGACAATTGATGCCGGAAGATCACGTGTTCGGAAAATCGATCCTAGGCCTTGTATTTTTTTTTGGTGGCACAAATCATCAACCTCACGTGATACATCTTTTTCGTGTTATAAATACAGGAGTTTTGACTTGTTTTTACATTTATAACCTCCTTCTATTCTTACTATGCCTATAACAAGAATATTTTTTTATCTTTCCCCACGAGATGCGGTGGTGTAACCAAAACTTTGAGCATGCAGAAAACGATAACGAAACGCGGGGTTACTTTTATAGTTGGTTCCAAATCAAGTAATACGATATATGTCACAGGAAAACCAAAAGAGTCTACCTCTTGACGAAAGAAGAATATTGATCAGTGAATTCAAACCAACCTATGAATCTGTTGATGGCTGAAGAAACATGACAATCCTAGTATTCCCGTATATTACATATGATAAAAGATGATAAAAATGCCTTGCAGGAAGTAAGAGATACTGTACAAAATCTCTTAACCGTAAAGAAGGTAAGTAGAAAAAGTTGGTTTTAGTTATGATGCACGTTTGCTAGACATGTCCTTTCAGGCACTTAAGTCTCTTGCAACCAAAGGCAGTTGCTGGGTTGTTGTCGGTTGCGAAACGTGTAGTCTGGCGTCTTCTATCAAACGCATAGGTCTCTTTTTGATAAAGGACTACTGACCCTTGAGAAAGGATCGGTTACGTCTCTTCTTTTATCATGTTTGTTAGACACGTCCTTCAGGCACTTAAATCGCTTGCAACCAAAGGTAGCTGCTGGGTTGTTGTCGGTTACGAAACGTGTAGTCTGGCGTCTTCTATCAGACGCAATGGGTTTCTTTTGATAAAGGACTACTGATCCTAGAGAAAGGATCGGTTAGGTTTCTCCTTTTATCTTTGCATCCGACCATTGTTAAAATTCATTTTAGACTCGCTGATAATTATTATCCTAAGTTTACTTATAAAGATTGATAGGAAAAAAGTACGAGCAATATTACCAAATGATGAACAAGACGAAGAAACAAGTGGTGGGTCGAGAGGTGCGACAGCCCAAGAAACGAACAGAGAGGAGAGAATCGTGGAAACACCATGTAAGTGAGATTAATTATATTTAATTGAATCAGAAGAATTGAATAAATAAAGTCTTATTAATTTCGGAGTGCTGAAGCTAGTTAGAAACATGTTCATCACTTGAAATGTTATTTGGTTCTGATCATGTAGGTGGAATTTGGTGGCCAATTTACAAATCAATTAGTAAGAAACTACCGGTTTAGACGATCCTTATAATAAGCAAAGAATTTACACTCCGTGATTTCAATAGACTTAGTTTTTTCAGTGAATTGATTCATTTTACAGGCAGTTTTTATTTTATTTTTTTGCGATATTTTATTTATCAATTAAAAACCTTTATTTTTTAGATTTTATAAGTCAAGAGGAGGCCATGTCATGTATTCCATCATTAATTGAAAATCCTCCAGATACAAGTACCTCTATCAGTTCAACATATATAGGTGGTCTTTGGCCGACAAAAATAAGCAGCTGGGACGGTTTCTTTGATGAAGAGATTCAACACCAATCTGATCAAGAACCAAAATTTGAGAGACCCCAATTTATTGGTGAAGGTTTAGAAATTGTTGTTGAATCTAACGTTGGCACTATTATGGAAGTTAATATTTTCGTAATCTGAATCTTTTGAATGGTCCATATTACAAATTTTCTAAACAAAAAGACTCGGACCTCAAAAGATAAGATTAGAACATCGGAAATTGCAAACCGGACTACACTTGTAGAAGGTTTGCAATTTCTGATGAGAAAATTATTATGCCAATTGAAATGAAGAGGCAAATTGTTTTGGAAGAGCTGGTGAAAAATCGGCAGTTGTTTTTGACTAATAGCATTGCGGATCACTTACCTTATACAAAAGGAAGTGTGAGCAATGCTATTAGACAAATTTATAATTATATGGTGTCATTTAGATGCCAATATGGCAGTTATGATTACCATTAGTTCCTGTGCAGGCCAGGCGAACCCCACAGAACTCTTAACCTCTGAAGCTCTTTCTTTGAGTCACCACCAGTATTAAAAACATACATGTATCTGGCACAAATCGCAACAAATAATGAAATATCACATCCAAATATAATGCCGGATAATGTTGCTAGAATGGTGGTTGACTAGTGGTGGCTTGATTTTGTGAGATGGATCTTTATGAAATTTCTCTTGAAAATTTAAATAAGACATTAAGCTTATAATTTTTATATAACCGTGGTACAATGGGTGTCACATGGACTAATTAATCAAAACTAAGTCCGATAACTATGTATTTTATCATATTGCAGATTTTAATCAGTAAAATTAAAATAAATGGTCGAATGTAATTTTACTTTACTTAATCATATGGGCCGATTTTTGGAATTTATAAGTTGAGTGTATTTTTTTAAGACTTTAAAGCTGAATAACTTCTGATCTACTAGCCCGTTTTAAACGATTTTACTACCAAAATGTTCGTCTCTTTGAGACGATTCCAACGAGCCCAAAATCATTAAAATCCGATCACAGGATCGTGAGATAGTGCACTGTCAAATAGTGACGCACCTAGAGGATGGGGTTGATTGGTTAGACATAGGTCTAACCAATCAACCCCATTCTCTAGGTGCGTCACTATTTGACAGTGCACTATCTCACGATCCTGTGATCGGATTTTAATGATTTTGGGCTCGTTGGAATCGTCTCAAAGAGACGAACATTTTGGTAGTAAAATCGTTTAAAACGGGCTAGTAGATCAGAAGTTATTCAGCTTTAAAGTCTTAAAAAAATACACTCAACTTATAAATTCCAAAAATCGACCCATATGATTATAAAGAAAAGCGCAAAATTCTAAAGGTATCACATAAATATTTTTCTAATTTTTTTTAATTGAAAACTGTTCGTCGGAACTGTTTCTAATTAAGTTTCGATTTATATTTTTAATATAACTTTTTTCATTCTAATTAATGAATTTTCAAGTATTCTATAATGTGAATGTTCAAAACCCACATATTAATAAAAAAAAAAGAAAAACATAGGTTTATTCTTTGACTTTATACTAGAGATGGGCAAAATGGTATTTTTCTACACCATGCATGCGCATAGTATGCTGCATGCATGCATGCATGCATGCATACATGCATACATGTTCTATGCATTATAGCTAATTTTGGTCATAAGTCTGCAGACTAGTCTGAGTCTAAATATTTTATATGTATTTTTTGATGTTGAACAAGTTTACTTAGTGCAAGAAGTAAGAATTAATTAGTAAAAATTTGTGAATCATAAGATTTTATAGAACTTTATTAATAAAATTTTACAAAATCTTATGATTAACAAAACTTTACTAATTAATTCTAACTTAACTCACTAAGTAAACTTGTTAAGCACCTAAAGATACATTAAATCGGCTTTGTTTTTATTTTACTTGAAATTTGGAGAAAAGATGCATAATTTTAGATTTTTGATCAAAAAAGTCAAATTTAAGCATCTTTTCTCCAAATTTCAAGTAAAATAAAAACAACCCTGCTGATTTAATGTATTTTTAGGTGCTGAACAAGTTTACTTAGTGCGTTTTGTTAGAATTAATTAATAGAAATTTGTGAATTTTAAGATTTTGTAAAATTTTATTAATAAAATTCTATAAAATCTTATGATTCACAAAATTTTACTAATTAATTCTAACTTTATGTACTAAATAAGCTTGAACAGCACAAAATAATACATATAAAAATATTCAGATTCAGTTAGTTTGCAGACTTAAGTTTGAGTCTGGTCTAAAGTTTGAAATTAATAAATTTTAGAGTCTGAGTTTGGTCTGATCCCAGATCAGACTCAGATTGGACCAGACCTGAACTGGATCTAGAAGCACTAGTCACACCAAGATAGTTATTTTGGTAGCAAAATTATAAAGTTATTTATTATCAATTATTTTTTTTGTATGGGCATATTAGTATTAAACTGCTTAAACCATGCGCATGCACGCATGCATGCATGCATGCATCATGCGCATGGTGCCCATCTCTACTTTATACAAATAACTGGTGAAAATTTCAAGGAGATTGCACGCCTATATAATAAGTTGATGCATTTTAAAGCAAGTCTTATTTTATAATGTAATAGCAATAGCCTTATTTAATTTAAAAAAAAATTATAAGAAAACAAGTATTAGTGGGTTTTAGAAGGCTAGCAGGTTAAGTAGAAAATGTAGATTTCATTTTAAATTATGATCTGCGACAATAATTATGCAGTTTAATAAAACCTGCCATCGCTATTACTTTTTATTAAAGCAAATACATGAATTTACATTTAAAGTTTATTACAAATCAATTCGATCTATTTCAAACTCGTTTGGAGCATGATTTAATAATAAAAATCATGTGACCGCAAAACTCGAGTTCCATTGGGTTCTGTTCCAAACAGAGTCGAACTGAGTTTCGGCAAGCAGGATAACATCCCTAGTTTGAATATAAAATTTATCCGTTAGCGTTAGTTTTACTAAAAATAGATTTTTATATTCAACACAGTAGTGTATTGCCTCGATTTTATATTCAATACAGTAGTGTATTGCCACGTCCTCGATTGTTGATCGATTAGTTTAATGATGGAGCGCAATGCATAAAGTATTATACATAAAGTTTCGCATGATATGCGCTAAAATTCTATTGGCCAAAAATAAATCGCAGATCGTCATTGACTTTCGATGTTAGTGTAGGGGTGAGCATTCAGACGACGTTAGCAAGAGCAAGGAATTTTTTTTTTAAGACGCAGAAGGTGGTTTAGTAAGCCAAATTTTGCGTTATGGACGATTTTTGAAAAGGCCGGCTGTTTTATTTCGTTTTCACGTTACACTAAGTGAAATTACATATGAATTTGTACTAATTTAGTACATTTTTCTACACAACCAGCAGATAATATTGTATCTTCTTTTTTTTTTTAAAACTGTAGTTCTAGACTAGCTCTAAAATAGAACCTATTTTTTAATAACTTTTATAAAATTTTGTTAAACTTCTATTAATAATTAACAAGAGTTATTAAAAAAAACCGGCTCTATTTCAATGTAGAGCTAATCTAGAACTACATAAAAAATAAGATACAATTTTGTCTGTTGGTTGAGTCAAACTGATCAGAAAACTGATAAATCGCATATATTTCAAAATAGAACATAAAATGAATCATGCTAGCTTAAATATGTGATTCATATGATAACAAGTAGAGATGGAAACGGGTAGCCCAATTGGGCCCAACGGGCTTTTTCTGAAATTAAATTCAGGCCATCTTTCAAAATACTGGTCACGTAGTAATTTATCATGTGACCAGTGTTTTAAAAGATGGCTGAATTTAATTTCAAAAAAAGCCCGTTGGGCCCAATTGGGCTACTCGTTTCCATCCCTAATAACAAGGAATATATAAGATTACATGGCCTTATCTATAGTTGGAATCACGTGTTGGAAGAGCCTATTGTGGCCAATTATCATTGTTAATTTCTAACCGGATTAGTCTTAACAACAAGGTGAGACCGTCCTAAATTTGAGAATCCGAGTCACCCGATTGATAACCAATTTTTTTTTATAAGAGACGGGTGATAATAAATAATTTCTAAATTATTAAAATCTAAATCGAATTATTAATTTTTATTAGAATATAATGATTTTTAAATAAGATACATTATATTGTATCGAAAAATATAAAAATACTTTAAATAACTTTAAATATATCGAAAAATTTTAGTATAATAGAATTTGGAGTTTTTATTTTAATAATATTTATTTATTATTAAATTAATTTGTACAGAATAATGCTTGATTCCGGAGCAACGCGACGGGTCATATGCTAGTTATACTTGATAGATATAATATAATTGATCAATTGTTGACCAATTATTGATCGATTATGTATGCTCTAGCTAGAGATGTTAAAAGTTCAGTTGAGTTAATTTTTTGAGTCGACTTGGACCAAACTTTTTTGAGCTGACTTTAAACCCAAGAAGTCTTTTAGAACTGAGTTCCAATGGCCAGTGCACCATTATATACAAATTACTCCCGTTATAGTAAACTTTTGACTTAAAAACTGGTTTATAATTTATAAGTCTGAAAGTAATACATCGATACTATATATAAATATATAGTTACATACTATATATTATTTTATTCCAAGATTCTCACCTTTAACCAATTTTTTAGACACAGAGAAGCTTTTACCTTCTGATTGAAGGGATAATTCTCTGTAAACTTAACAGGAGCAGCCAATAACTTGTATTGCAAAAAAATCTGTCATCATAGGAGCTATGGTTTGAAAACAGTAGGCATTATGTTTCTACTACAAGAGTGGTTTAGTACCTTTTTTACAAGGCAGAGAAAGATAAGATTCAAGTTTATTCTCTTCTGGTTCTGATTTATTTTCTTTATTTTTATTAATAGCTTTTAAAGATTTCTAGAGGGTCCAAGTTGAAAATTACTAATTCGTTTTATATTGCAAATAGGAAGTTTTTAATATATGAGTAGATAATTTATAATTAAAACTTTTGCAAAAAGTTTAAAACTAAGTTGACAGGTTAAGAAAAGCAAAAATTATAAAAAATCTCCAAAAGTAAGTCCAATAATTTTATAATATATTTTTCAACACTTTATTATCCAAGACGTATCAATTAATATATGATACAAGATTCTGAATTATTACTTGTAATGATTTATGCAAGAGCTATGAATCATTTTATAAGAATGAAGTTGCTATATAGAAGGGTTTTATAAATTAAATTATTTTTTTATAATTTTTAAATTACTAAATTCCAAGTAATTTTTCTTTATACTTGAATAGGAATTTATAAAACTATTAGCAATAGCTTGGATTTTAATAAGATATTTAAGTATTAAATAAGTAGAGTACTATTTTTTTGGTACAGAAATAATAAGCCTTATTCATTTGATTAAGATAAATTTTTTGATATTTAGCTACAAAAACAAAAGCATATTGCACAGTATGCATATTTAAAGTTAGAGCTTATAGTTTTTTAAGATAATATAAGCAAAGTTTAATTATTTAATTTATTATTCTCTAAAATCTGTTTATTTTTTCTTTTATATTTAAATCTTTTGCAAGCTTGTAAATATCAATAAGAAGAGTATATACTTTTTATTCAATATCAATTCAATTTATAATAACTTCTAGAAGAGGTCGAGTAAATATTGTTTATATTTTTAGAATACTATATAAGCATGAAATAACACCCAGGAGCATTAATTCAAAAATTAGATACTCTTAAAATAGCATTTGTAGCTTCAAATTAATACTTATGGGTATTCTGAATTAATACATATCCCTATAAATAAATAAAAAAAGATAAATAAATAAAAAAATGGTTCAGTATTGGTTTGATATTAAATAAATCTATTTTTTGACTTAAAGTTGTTTTTTAGATTGAGAAATTCTAACAGTAGTAAAATTATCAAAAATGATCTAGTAGTTTGTTTGCAATGCCTCTTTAAAGTTTTAAACTATTTGGGCCCTCAAAAGTAGAAACCAGGGAATTTGACTATTTTTTGAAAATTAATTTGTTTGATTGATCAGGTGTAAAATTGTAGGCCCAATCTTTTTTACTTAATAATAAAAGTCTGATTACTTAATAAATTTTTGCGATACAATAGTTAAAAGCTTTTGATACTATAATCTAAAAATAGATTTACCAAGATATACCGATAGTAATACAGATCTACAGATCTAATAATCCTGTTTAAACAGGTTTGTTAATCATGAATAACCTATTTTTAGATTGTTTTGATTTTGTATAACAAAATAGTTTTTGACAATTTTCTCAAAATCCATAATTAGCCAATTTCCCTAGTTTCTACTTTTGAGAGTCCATTTGTTTATTTTTGTTTACAAATTATATAAACAAAGGTAAACAATAGAGGTTGGAACCGGTTTTAATAATTTGGGTTTATCACGTGAATTTTGTGATATTTTAGAATTTATTAAAATTTAATTGGATTAAATTCTAAAATATCACAAAATTCATGTGATAAACCCGAATTATTAAAACCGGTTCCAACCTCTAGTAAACAAATATTGCAAAACTTTAAAAAGATATTGCAGATGAACTACTAGACTATTTTTGATAATTTTACTACTATTACAATTGTCTCAACCTGAAGAACAACATTTGTTAAAGTCAAAAATAGACTTATTTAGTTTTAGGTACTTTTTTATTCTTATTACTATTTATTATAGTTAATTTATTCTTGTTTTGAAAAATGCACATGCATGTATTTAAATAACATGCAGGTTAATTAATTAATGAACAGATGGGCATTATTTCACACTTGTATGATACTGCTATTTACACTATAGTTTTTGCTATTTGTACTATAGATTTGGTATAATATTAGATTATTAATCAATATTTTCTATTTGCACCATAGTATAATTATACAAAAATTTGAAAAATCTTAAAAAAGAAGTTTTTATTGGTGCAATATTAAAAAAGGCCCAAGGTTATACTGTACAAAAATTTTAAAAATTTTATCCTGTACTTCTATATAGTATTAATCTACAAAAAAAAAGAAGTTTTTATTGAGACAATATTAAAAAAGGCCCAAGATTATACAAAAATTGCAAAAACTTTTATTTTGCAGTTTATATATTATTAATCTACAAAAAAAGGTTTTATTAGTACAACATTAAAATACCCAAAGTTATACAAAAATTGCAAAAATTTTAGTTTGCATTATATTAAGGTTTAAAAGATTAGAATTAAAGTTGGTCTGCATTATGAAATTAGGTTAGCAGGTCTACTATATTTTAATTTACAAAAAAAAGATGAGTTTTTAATAGTGAAATATATAGCACTATGGTGCAAATAGGAAATATTAATTAATGGTCTAATATTATACCAAATCTATAGTACAAAATAGCAAAAACTATGATATAAATAGCAGTACTCTATTTTTAGAATTTTTAGAAATAAACTAGTTTATTTGAATTATTTTATAGAGAAGTACAGTAAATTATATAATTTATTAGGGAGAAGGGTCCTCACTTTATCATGTTCTATATATCTGATATATAGTAAAATTGCTAATAATTTTTTTTTTTAACATTAGCCTAGTGATCATACCACTTTTTATTTACGAGAGAAAAAGTTACTTATAAAATACTATTACTATTTCTAGCATCCTTGTCTTACAAGTAAAAAGTAGTCCGACCAGTTACTCAAGGCAGCTGTCCGTAACCTGCCAGAGTAGAATTGACCTTTCTATATACCATAGTTATTACAAACCTAAGTATATATATCATTAACAGCTGAGTTTTACAGCTCGTCATGACCATCTCTTTTCTTAAAAACTTTTTCTATCTAGATCCTGGCAAAACAGTTTGCTGCATAATAAAACTAAAAAAAAAAAAACAAAATATACGAAGAGTATAAAAGGGACCAAAATAAAGGAAAAAGAAAAATGTAGGAATACTACACAACCTAAACAAAAAACCAAATATCAAAAAGGACAATATAAAAAAAGCATAAAAAAAGAATGTGAGCTGACATATATATAATAGAAAAAAAGAAAAAAGAATATCCTAGAATATTCCACTAAAAAGAATATTCAAGAACATTCTCTAATAAAAATTATATAATACTGCACAGGGAAATGCCTTGCCAGAGTATTATATATATACAAAAGAAAAATAAAAGAACAATCTGGAATTTAATCTCTAAAGATCTGCCTACTCCTATGTGCCACGTCTCATTATGCATCTATTCCTGTTTATCTACCTGCATGCCTTCTTCCCAATTAGAGGACCCCAGACATCTCTCATATAGGTCATAACTGGATTTTGTCCAATTTTGGTCCAATTTGCTGAAAATAACAAAATATATTTGTTTAAATAACTTTTGATCTAGTGATCAGAATTGAATAAACTTTTTTTTGTTAGATGCGCCTCACTGAGAGCAAAAAAGTTTGTTCAAATTGGTCCACTGCATACCAAGATAATTGACAAAAACTGTTTGCTAAAAAAAAACAAGTATGACCTCTATACTAGATGTCTAAGTCCTCCGATTAGGATTGGAACAACATTGCTGATCTTTTGGAGGGGTATGCCAAGTCTCCAACTTTTCATTCAAAATTCCAGAAAAAAAAACTTCAAGTGAGAATATAATAGCAGATGTATGGTCGAATATGTTCTTATAACCAAAGACCTTAAAGAGCGTATTGAAAACTCATTTTTTTTAGTTCACTGCCTAGCCAAACTATAACACCTTCGTTAATGAAAAAAGACTTCCACCAGAATTTCTTGTACCAAAAGCATTCACTGCCAATTATTTTGTACAACCTAGTGAATTGACTCGACAAAAAAATCATTGATCGATGATTGATTAAAAAAATTTTTCAATGATCGATCAAAAATCGATTATGTTATTTAATCAAGTATAATTAATCAAGCATATAATTTATAAGCTCGAGCATATATAATCGATCAATCATTGGGTAATCATTGATCGATTATCAAATTAAAAATTAGGCAGCTGTGTAACCTTCATGATTCTGATTCCTTCTTAACAACAGCTAGTATGTTCTATAGACTGGAACTTAATTACTAGAATTATAAAGAACTAGCATTACCCGGTGTAATGCTTGTCTGTATCATAGATTTAAATAAGAACATTATTTGAATATTTCATTGTTTATTATATTTATTTAATAAATAGATATAAATCAATTGCGCTTTAAACTTATAATAATTATTATACAGGTTATAGAATTATGCCTGTGACTTTATGCAAGTTGTAGAGTATTTCGGCACTGGTTTTTAATATGAGATTGTATGAAATTTTAGAGCTTTCATATCAAAATTCAATGCCAAATATATTCGTTAAAACCGAAATAGTGTCTATAACATGTATAAGTCTAACACAATTTCAAAGTTTCCTTTAAATTTCATATTTTCACCATTCCTGGTTTGTGCAACTGCGTTGCGCAGCTACTTATTTAACAATTATATCAAATACGTACATACGTACGTACGTGATCATTACACAGGTGACTATGTAACACCATTAGAGAGATTTTGTGACACCAAAAATAATTATGATTTGAGGTACGAAAATGATCAATAAATTTATATAATCTCATGAAAAGCGCCAGAAGTGCTTTTGTTGAAATTTGTAGAATCATAATTGAGAAGCAAAGTCGCCATAGGATTGAAGCTGGTGGGGTTATTCTCTTCCTGCTGAATCAAGCTGGCTTTAAGTGAAGAAATGTGCCTGAAGTAAAGAAACGATAGAATAAGTGTCTTCATCTTGGAGTGAGTTGGGCGGGTCGCGCGAATTTAAGTTCAGGCACCTGCAAATCTGGCTACGTTGTCACCAATTCTTATATTTACTTGAACCTTCCAATTCGTAATTCCATGCATTATACCTAGTGCTCGGCACAATCAACCAAAATTTGACAGTCAAATACTTGTGACTAAGTCGGACACCAAATGATCCAATACTATATTTTGTTTTAGTTGATCTTGATTGTGCCGAGCACTGATTATACTATTGCTGTCATTGATCTTCCCACGCCGTCCCCTTCTTCTGCACCATTTTCTGATTATCACATGCGATGTTCTTACCTGTAATGGTGTTTTTGAGGCGAAGGCTGTTCTACTTTTCGATCAAGTGATATCCTATCACTTCGCACGAATAGGAACTATTACGTTTAATCTTCTGTTTGGTAAATAGCGTGATGGACGGACATTTTATAGAGGTAAGCCTAATTCGGTATACGAGAGTTACCCTTTTGTATGTTTATAAAGACTAATTTTTATTTATTGCTCTATCATACTTTTCTATTTTTAATTAATCAATAACTAATCATTCCATCATCGATACTAAAATCACACCATATCGACACCTGATTCCAATTTGACCCTTACGACCTTATGACACTGATGTGAGACACTCATGTCGTCTTTTATATTACCTTTTGCTGACCCGATCCTTCATTTTTTTCAAAACTATGTGACAATTATTTAACAATTAACATATTAGGAGGTTTCAGACTAAGGTTCAGGATTCTAATTCGAATTAAATTAGTAACGTATTTGTTTAAAATAAGTGATTTATGGATCCTATTTATTTTTACTTGTAAGCTTTTTTATATAATAATAAGTAATAATATATACTAGAGTTTTTTAAAAAAAATTTAAATGATAATATAAAGAATTTTTAAAAAACTTTAAGTGATGATATATTAAAGATTTTTTTTTAAAAAAAAAATTTAAGCGATGATAATTATTAAAAAAAAATTTAATTGATGATATATTAATTTAAAAAAATTTTAAGCAATGGTTATAATTCTTTGAAATTTCAAAACGGAAATAGGACTCGAACTTCAAAATAAGTTAACTCTGAAACCCATTGGTCATTTGATGCACAATTCCCATTAAAATCTTACATTTTTCTAATCATATTAAAAATATTTTGATCGATCAAATATATACTTATTTGATTGATCAGTATGGGCTACCGTCAATAGAAATAAGGCAGATTGACATTTTAAAAAAAATTAATACCTTAACTTTTACAGCGCATATCTCTATGGATTTTGAGGCTATCTTGATGATTTAATATTCAAAAGAAAGCTTAGATCGTAGGCTTTCTTTTGAATATTAATTCATCAAGATAACTTCAATATTCATCAAGATATGTGTTATGAAAGTTAAGGTATTAATTTTTTTTAAAATGTCAATCTGCCTTATTTCTATTGATGGCAGCCCAGTATAATCGATCATTGATTGACCTATTGTTGCTCGAGCCTATTAATTGGTGCTCGATCATTGATCTAAGTCGATCAATGATCGAGTATCATAATCGAGTCAATTCACTAGTACAACCAATGCTTCTGGCTTGTGTGCCGAATATAAAGGAGTCTCCAGAATAGCAGAAAAAGGTTAACTTTTATAAAACCAGTATTAATAGCTACTTTGTCTTTTACTAAAAAAAAATTTGTTTTTCTTTTGTTCAAAAATTTGTACAAATGATCGAAGGGAAAAGTTGTGAATGCTTTAGATTAGTTTATAATAGTAAAATAGCCAATAATATTAAGGGTAGGGTGAATGTAAAACATTTTCATATAGGATTGTCATACAAAAAAAATTTTACCTATGTTTCACAAATATGCCACTGATAAAAATTTTTAAAATTTAATAAATTTTGACCAAAAATTTGTAGTGTGTAGATCAAAATCCTTCTATTTATAGTAATAGAACTTTAAACCCCTGTACCATTTTAAAAAAATTTGACTAGATTGATTGAAATTTGCCTAGATATAGTACGGGAACCCTTAAATCAACAAGCAAAATTGATAATTTTTAAAATGGTATAAAAAAATAACTAGTATAGCTAGGACAATTTTTCTTTCTATAGCAGTGTAAATAAAGACTTTAAGAATAAAGATATAGAATTAGTTTTTTAATTTATAAAGTTTAACTACTTTTATAAAGGTTTAAAGTCAACTATTTTTATTAATAAATGTAAAATTTGGCAGCTATAATTTTGGCCAGAAGTACTATAATGCCAGCCAGAATTAGCAGAATTATAAAAAAATTTTTAAAAAAATTTTTAAAAAAGTTAAAATTTTTTTTTAGAATTATTATATTTATTGCCATGGCGATGTATCGCTACCCTGATCAACCAATAAGAATCCAGAATCTTGTATAACGTAAGATCGAAACGATTACAATTTTTTTCAAAAATCGGCCATAACGCTAAATTTTGCCTATGAAACCATCTCTTATGCTCTAACAAAAAAAATTCCTTACGAAATTTTGGATTAGAAACTCTTTGCTAAAATACACTACCCTGACTCTAACCTAACCCTTACCCTAACCCTAAACTAACGAATTTATTTTATTGTTGATTTCACATTACACTAGATCTTATAGGGTGCGATGTATTGGCTATTCAAAAAAATCAATAATTCTTTTTTTTATACTATATTTTTGGTTTTTTTTTTTTTTTATTCGCAAAATTTTTTGCAATTTTATTGGCTCTGACCCAACCCAAAATTTGGCCGCATATATAGGACTAGTTGATTTAAGGGTTCCTGCACTGTAGTACAAAGAATTTTTTGTTAGATTGTTGTTCTAAAATAAGTAATTACCCAATCAAAATTGATTACAATACCATACTTTCAGTTCATACAAGTTTCATTTTCATATATAAAATTCATAGACCAGAACATTTTTTTCAATACAGATCACTTCTTAGGTATTTTCATGCTTATCTATATCTAGATCTTCTGCTTTTTTCATCTCTTATTGATTTGTTTTGCCTTAACTTGCTTTGTAACTCTTCTTTTGATTATTTCATTTCTTGCAACATTGAATCTGAAGATCTTGCACTCTCTTTTTTTATACTGGGCCGGGACAATTTTTTAGTGATAAGTTGTTTAACTATTTTTATTTTTACTATATTTATATTTTATTATTATGACTATTAATTAAATCGGCCATTCTACTTTTGAGGTTTGGAGATCTCTTGAGCTTGGACATCAAGTTTCAAATAAGTGTTTTTATTTTGACCTTTTAAGCTTTTGTTTCTTTTATTCATAAGATATTGAGGATTTTCACTAGTCTATAGCAGAATGTCAGAATGTTGTTCATAGTGTTTGTCACCCTTTATTCATTGTTGTTGCGAGACTATAAAACATATGTCACTAGAGATAAGTATTGAACTATTTGTTTTTTATTTATTATTTATTTTCCCTTTTATTACTAATATAATTCTTAATTTTTTTTAAAGTGATATTTTCAAAAATAGTAATGAGGCTTAAACTAAAATCTCAAGAATAAGACAGAGGTTAGTATAGGTCTTTTAGGGTTTATTTTCATTTTGTATTACACTTTACTAATTAATTTTATTCTTATAGAGCATATAGTAAATAAGAACAGTCTTGGTTATTAAATTAAAGGTTAAAAAGTAGCAATATGTAGCATCCTATAGGGAGTTAAATAGAACAAGCATAATAATTAAATAATTAATGAATAGGATATCGGGCATTCATTCATAATATATATTGTAAAATTATAATGTAAAATTATAATAAATTTTTATAGTATAATGTAAAATTATAATATATTTTTATAATAACAATTTATTAAATAAATTATAAATATTAATATAGTTACAGGTATTTTTTAAATAAAATTTATATGATTGTACAATATAATTTTTTATTGTGAAATAGTTTTTTTATTAAGCCCCATGCCCCAACAATCACTTTATAGGCACCATACTTTACTGACAATTATTACCATCAAGTTCATTTTGCTGATAGTCTATTTTACTGAAGCTTATTTCACTGACAAGCTATTTTTATAAATTACACTAACTTTAATTCTAATGCAAATAAGCTTCGGTAAAATAGACTGTGGTTGGTGTCTACGAAGTGATTGTTGGTAAGTTGATCAGATCCCCCAAATAACATTTCGTTTATGGTATAAAGTTGAGTCTATAATACATATTCATGTAATAATATTTTATTTAGGTCGATATATCTAAAAACTTTCAATAAAGAATAAGTATCTTATTAATCATATTTTTAAAAATAACTGCTTTTGCCTAGCAAATTAGCAAACTAACTTTATGTATAATAAAACTCAAGAATGAATAACACAACACCACTTGCCCAATTATTCATATATGTTTTCGTCCTAAAGTTATGAATTGTCTATATACTTAACTGTGAAAAACAAGACTTAAATAATGTCACTTATCTGAGCTATAAAAACTCCTAGGATTTAGAAAAGCTGTGCTGTGTTTTAGAGGTTCTTCAAGTTGTGCTATAGGTAGGGTCCCAAAGATTTCAACTAAGCCTAATTAAGGTTGCTCGTGTACTATAGAGATCCGTATTTTACTATTAGGAGCTTCAAACTTCAAGTTTGAAACTCTTTAATTGTTTAAGGATATAAAAAAGGTTTTAACTGGACCCCAAGATAAAAAAATCATATAGTTTAGTGAATGAAATTTTTCTATATAATGTAGAAAATTCTATTGTGTTTGATTTTTGCATGTGTAATAGTATGTTATACAAAAAATTTGCATCCCAACCTTATATGAAAATGATCTATGTTTACTCTATTCTTAAAGTAGTATTAAAGATTTATTATAATAAAAATTTACAAAAAGTTGCTATAATAAAGTTTAAATTTTACTATATTAATTGATAATTATTGATTAAGTAAACTTGTATAGAATATCAAAATACACATACTCTAAAATTTTTATTAAAATTAAAGTTTTTATTATTTAACTTTAATTTTTTACATTCATTGAATATTTTTTTTTAAAAAATTTTAATTTTTTATCAAACGTAAAAATCAAAAAGTCAAATAATAAAAAGTTTTCTGATACTAATAAAAATTTTAGAATAAGTGTATTTTTATTTTTTAAACAAGTTTACTTAAGCAACTTTAATTGATTTAATCAATTCACATAGTAAAATTTGAACTTTACTATATAGCAACTGTAATTGATTATGGGATTAAAAAAAACATTTTTGAGTTTTTTTAATATTATAAAAGATAAAATTTGATTGGTCAATAGTTTTATCACAGGGAAAAAGGTGATCAGATCTATATAAACTCTAATTATATAATTTATTGCACTTTTCTAATCAAATTAATTTTGTAATTACCTTTTTGTTATATAAGTTTTTATATAACAATTTGAGCTTTTTTTAAAAGCTTATTCATATAAGTATATATAAATGTATATATCTGTGCAAATAAACTATATTTTATAAAAGCAAACCTAAATTTAGCTTTACTTTATTAAATAAAAACTAACAATTTAATTAAATAGTTTTAAAATTCTTATCTCTTAAACTGTAATTTGGGCAAATTTGCTTGGATTTTTTTAGTAATATTACATTTTTTTAAATAAAATAAAAATTTATTAAGTATATAGGGTATACTTTATTTATAGAATATTTTCTTTAAAATATATTTTATAAACTTTATTATGAAAATTTTACTATAAAATTTTTCTTTAGGTTTTCTTAAATTTTATATGTTCCCGTCTATAAAAAAAATTTTCACTTCTAATACAAGTCCTAATTTTTACAAGTAAATCACAAAAGTTGCAATAGTAAAGTTGTAATCCTTTTTATAAACTATATCATTCTATTAAATCAGGAAGCTAAAGCTAATATTTATAAAGTTCGCCAAGAAAAAGTAGATAATTTTTTTGAATAAAAAATTTTTAAAATTTGTCTATTTTTAGCTTATTAGCAATTTAAACTTTTTTTTTTATAATATAAAATTAAATACTACTATAATATAATCCTTATTTTCAAATAATGTCAAAAAAATTTTAATTAAATATCTTAAGTTTTAAAAAATATAGATCTTAAGCATATTTATAGCAATTTTCCAGCCAAATTTGCCTGGATTTGCTTACAGTTTAAGGGATAGTAGTTTTTAAAATTCTTATAATAGATAAAAACTTTGTTTGGTTTGTTAATAGATTTCAAATTCTTTTTTTTTTTCAATTACAAGGTGAGGTCATGCCTCGGTCTTTTTATTAAGTATAGTGATCATTACAATATCCTTGACTATTGCATTAGATTACTACAACTACCAAGTACCGAAACTTAGACTATTTTATCTACGACCTAAACCTACCAGAGCATCCTATATGTCCCACTCATATACTCAACCTGGTTTTTGTATATATTGCTTGTCCTCTAGTAGTACCTGTAGTGCTGCCGCCGCCAGGTTTGTATCTCAAGCTATCTTTTTAATACTGCCGCAACCTGGCCCGTATCTTAAGGGTAGAGTGTACAAATTTCTAATTTCATATAAAATCGATTGTAGATCAACTTTGTGTAACCAATTTATATGATATCATATAATTTACATATAAACATCATATAATCTAAAGAATCAATTTTTTGTACAACCTACAAAAATCATATAGCATTCTACAATAATTTAATTATATATAAAGTTGATTTTTTTTAAAGCAATGGGTATTGTGCAACTTCATTATTATAAACAAACTATTTAAAACTACCTATTATATAAATTTTATACAAATTGGTCAAGATCTTAAAAAAATTTATTAGAAGCATTTTTTTAGTTACTATATAAAATTCCAAAATACCATGTAGATCATATGAAAAATGATCTATATTTACCCTACCCTTAAGCCACTACTTTCCTACTAGTATGTGTAGCACGATACATGCCCTTACAAAGTTCACCAACCCCGGTACTTCTCCTGTTCCTCTTCTGGTTTCTTTCCAGTTGCTTTCCTTACTCCTACCTCACTTTCTTTCCTCCGGTTACATTCCTACTCCCAATCTGAGAACCCGGAAGGAGTGGTCTGCCATTGGCGAACCCAATAGTCACCCTCCTCTTGGTACATGCTTCTGTAATACATGTCCTTTTCCTCCGGTGTGACTCCGGTGGTCTGATTGGTAGAGCTCCGCTATAGGCTCTTTTGTCGTAAGTTTGCCAAGTATGGTTTCCTGTTGTTCTACAGTTTTGTACATAACACAGCTCCTGCGCTCCCCAGGATCTATGCACCCCAGTTCTGTGCGTAACACAGCTCTAGAGCTTCCAATGCGAGTTGGTGTAACCCAGAAAACAGATTTGTAAATTCGAGCTCAGAGTTCAGGTTACCGTAATGCAGATAAATTTTTCGAAATTGTCTCCAGTAGGATTTGAACTCTGTATCTTTTGTTACAACTACTTGGAGGGGTGACAACAATCCAACTATACTATGTCGCCACACCCCTATTTCAAATTCTTATAGCAGAGTGAAAACTATATTTTTGTTGGATTTTTTTTTTTAGACTATCTCAGGATGCTAATTGCATCTGAGGCACGTGTGGCACTCTTTATTATAAGGTCCTTATTATTTTGTATATCGTACTATATCTTTTTTTATTTTAAGACTATCTGTACTACCTAGATCTATACTCAGTTCTTTTCTAGATACCTCTCATTCACTTAATCTCGCCTGCCGGCAGTGTTTTCAGTTTTCCACTTTCCGTCTGGTATTCTTCTGGTAGCCAATCCGAAAAGAGTCCTTTATGCATGTAAGTCTATCATTTGAAGTTCCGGGTCCTTGCTTTCACGGTGTAGTCCCCATTATTGAGCCGCAATTTCTTATCTCATATAGTAATCCCAGAGCTTTGCTTTCAGTTTTTCGTCCTTCAAGCTTGCGGTATCCTTTCGGTTTGGGTATCAGTAAGGTCCATCCTGAGTATCCAATCTTATAATCCTTAGGTTTGTACTTCAAGCCTTATTTTCTAAACAGAGATCTTCTATTTTAACAACTTTTATGTCAGATTTTATCTTTTCTGGTACCATGTAACTAAAGTGGCTATATTACTTAGCCTTACTATATCCGTTCATCTGTAAAACCGGTATTCCTCTCGAAGATACTTTCCATTCGTGGTTCTAATCTAGTTTTCATATCCCATTCGACTTGAACCGGTAACCTTGCGAATGTGACCTTGGTGTGTTAACCACTTGCGTAATCAACTCTAAGGTCTTTGTTAAATTATTTTAAAATTTTTATACTATATTTTAGCCAAAATATTTTTAAAATTTTTATAGCTAGTGAAAATCTTTATTTAATTAGATTTTTTGGATTTTTTTATTACCAATAGATAGCAAATATTATTATTAGTATTGTATTTAGATCTTTTATCATTTTAGATCCTATAGTATATCCAGATCTTTTATTATTTTAAATTCTATAGTATATTTGGGTTTTTTATCTTTACAAAAATCACCAATCTATATTGTAAATCCAGAAATAATACATAGTGGGTCTACTATCACAAAGGTCTTTTATATAGCTATTTATAGTATTTAAATACTTGATTTGTGAATATGTTTTACTGTTTTAACTCAAATTAATAGGTATTTGTTAGCCCGTTGTACTAAATTTAGTACAAATTCAAAAAATTATTTTATAATAACAAACTAAAACTTTTATTTGAAAATTTGCTAAAATATACATTAAAACTAATACTATTATTCTGCCAAATTTTAGCAGTATTTATTAATAAAACTTTTGTATAAATTGATCTTAACTTATTGAATTTTGTACTAATTTTGTTGTACTTAATTTAGTATAGCTCTAAAAGAGCTATATTGTATAAAAATTTATAAAAAAATAAAAAAAAATTAAATTTTAAATTATTTTAGATCTAACTTTAATTTTATAATAGATAAAAAAAATAAATAATAGTTTTTAAAAGAAGTTTGCTATTTATTGCTAGTGGTGATTATCACCAATGTATATTTTGTATCTTTAAATTTTGTCTATGAAATCGTCTTTGAGGCTCTAACAAAAAATTCCTTGTAAAATTTTGGTATAAACTATGCCTTTCTACCCCATCCCAGTTCTTATTCTAACCCTAATATTAATAAAATTTTAATTTTTATTTTGCAAAAAACTTTTTATTAATTTTTGTTAATCACTAGTGATAATTACTACTGGCAATAAGTAGTACTGTAATTTTCTTTTTAAATAGTTCAATTATACCTGTTTTTATCGTGATGCAGTCTAAAAATAGATAATTTTTTTATAATAAAATATATGAAATATATAGGATGCGGGACGGGTTGGGTTTGACCTGAAATTTCGCGGGTCGGGTCGGGTTTAGACACGGGTCGGGTTCAAATTATTGACCTGTTAATAAATCGGGTCGGGTTCAGGTCGGGTCTATTAAAGTATCGGGTCAGGTTTGGGTTTCTGTTCATTAACCCGTAAAACCCGATTATACCCGATATAATTTTAAAAATAGGTATGATAGCTGCACGATGCAGTCGCACTAAAACCAGAAACGTTATACGTATAAGTACTATTTATACACCAAATAGACTCGATTATGCTAAGTGATTTATTTGTTACAAAGAAAAGGAAAATAAATCAGTTACTGGATATTTCGCATCCAATAACAGCGCATCTGGCTTTGAATTTAATGTGCTTGCAACCTGAGCCCCTTCGTGGTAAAGATTGTACCCATCAAAAATTTTAACTCCGGGTTACCCGCCTGCACAAAAAATCATTACCGGGTTACAAACCGGGTCACCCGAGTAAACCGGGTAACCCGGGTCACCCAGGTGACCCAAATATAAATCGAGCGTACGTATGCTTATTACAGTATTACGACCTTTAGGTCGTGTTTGTTACGTATATTCATTTACTCAAAGATTTTACTTTTTAGTTTATAGGTATTAAGATCATGATTTTAAGACGTGCTAAACAAGATCTTCAAGCTTTCTCAGATCTTTGAACTTGATCATTTGATTTTAGCATTTAAAATCTACGTACAGTACAAGAATAATGAAATATTCGTATTGGCTTTTAAAATCTTTTGTGTTATGAAATTTAATGGTTTCATACTATTTTCAAACTTTTACTAATTAATAAGTACTTTTTTTTAGTGAAACGTTTCGATCTTAAATATTACATTTATAAAGAAGTTACCAGGTTCTTTTATAACCCATTTTAATTCATAATAGCGATTTTTGTAAGTTATAAAAAATTTTTTATTCTAGTTATACGAAATACAAATAGAAAGATCTATATCAGAGTAAGATTATAAAAATATAAAAAAGTTATGTAATACTAATTATATCGTCATTTCTTTTTAAAAACAGTATTTGTGAAATGGTTTCTGGATTAAGACGTGTCCGTTTAGGAGTTACTTGGTTCCCCGCATCAGAAAATAGTCGTTCACTTGGCACTGAAGTAGCTGGTATAGATAAATATTTTTTTGCCAATTTGCTCAAATTTGGAAAGTCTTTTTCTCGTTCTTTCCACCAGTCTAAGGGTGACTTGGTTTTTGAGGCAATAGACATGTCTAAATATTTATCTAATTCATTAGCAGATGAATTATTATCATTATTATCCTCATCATCAAATATTGAAGCGAAGTAACGATTAGTTGAAGTTAAGTTGGAATGTGTTGATTGTGTGGGTGTTTCGTCAATAATATTGTTATATTCTTCACGGCATATTCTAATTGTTTCTTTCTGTAGTTCTTCAGACCAAGGGCGCATTTTCTTGAGCCTTGGATCTAGTAAAGTTGTTATAAGGCCAGTGAACATTGGAGTTCCCCAATATTTCCAAAGTGAATTGTAAATTGCCCGCTTAACTTGAGCAATTGTTAATTGGATATTAAGGGTATCTTGAGTATAATCCTCTTCGTCTTCGCTACCTTCGTCTTCGCTACCACTGTCTATATTTGATTCTGAAGATAAAAACTAATATTAATATTTTATAAACTAATACAATTTTCTTTTTTTTTTTGTTTATTATTATTATTATTATTATTATTATTATTATTATTATTATTTGCATTTATTTATTTATTTACTTATTATTTATTTTTTATTCTTATTTTTACAAAAAAAAAAGTACATACCATATTCATCATTTAGATCATAATCATCATCGACTAAGGACAGATTTGGATCTACTGCGAATTCGAATTTCAGGAGTTCAATGATGGGATATACGATTGATAATGTAGGGTACTTTTCAGCACTAAATGCTTCTGTTGCATGATCAAATTTTTCAAAAGTTTTAACTAATTCTTCGATTAATTTCCATTCATTTTCATCAGGCAAGTATCGTTTAAGTTTTTGCCCATCTTCTTTGTTATCTGAGTTTCGTGAAATGTTCAAATTTACCTCTAGCCATATAATTGCATCTTTCAATTTCAACAATCTTTCCCAAGACCAATATTTAGAATTCCACCGTGTAGGACAGTCTTTAATTGGACGAAGGGGCTTAGAAGTAGTATTTACATTTAATTGTTTTTCTGATTCTGTATTACTTCCATCATCAATTTCACCAACCTCTTCATCATCAAGGTAAACTTCAGTATAAGCTTCAGCATGAACTGAGCTAGAAGACGGTAATGTATTCCTTTCCATTACCCTTATTTGCGCTTTCTCTAATCTTTCTTGTTGCTTTGGTGAATCAAAAAAATGAACTAATTTTTTTATTTTTTTTGTTTGTGAGCGAATTTTTTGCAGAGCAAAATTAACTGTTAATTGTAAGGTGTGCGCAGCACACGGGAGTCGGACAACGGTATTCCACAACCTAATAGCTTTTATCATGTTGGAGCCATTATCAGTAACAGCACACACAATCTTATTTTCAAGATTAAATTCTGTGCATTTGTTAATAAGAAATTGATGAATGGACTCAGCGGTATGTGGGTATGATATTTTTTCACAACATAATAACACGCTCTGGAGTAGGGGTCTTAATGGGTCGGGTTGGGTCGGGTTTGGGACTGACCCGGGTCAGACCCACTTGGATCAAAACCCGACCCGGGTCTGACCCAACCCAGCCCAACCCGGGTTGAACCCGGGTTAATGATGGGTGACCAACGATTGCTTATTATATTACTACCTAAAACCTATCTAAGGCCGTTTAAAGTTATTAACATCACCCCTCCACCTTCCCTTTGATGTCCCCCGGATAACTCTTTATCCGAAAGTTGTAACCTTTAACATAATCTAATAACCGGTTTTATATCCTATCCAAATAAAAGGATAACGGTTATATCCGGATAAGATATTTATATTAAAATGCATCAATCAAATAAAGTAACTCTATATTGATCAACATAAAAAAATGATTTATGCATGAAGTATGTACTTTGTACATTCTATTCTAAAACTTACGTATTCGTCAGGTGTCATTAGTGGCCAGACAAAGCGTATTTCGGAAATAAATAAAAGTTTAAAAAATTTTATTTGTGTACCAAAATTTTGAAATCGAAAATGAAATGGGAGTGCTTAGAGACTCCCATTTGACAAGATAAGTAAAATTTTTTTATTATGCAGATCAACAAACTATTTAATAATAATAGAACGATATTAGAAGCAGTATCGATTAACAATAAAATAATTTATAATAATGAAGGTCATATAAATAAGTGTATTCGAATTTTAATTAAAAAATAAATAAGATTTGATTTGTACATCTCTTATTTGATAATAAATACGTCTTCTTGTTTTATCAAAATAAGATTTACACAAGAAAACCCCCTAGATCACTTTGGCTGGATGAAATGTAAGGAATAATGAACAAGAAAAAAGACATTGTGTGGAGGTTGCAGAATAATGCACTCCCGTTAGGGTACCGTTTTATGCATACATAGATGGGAGTTGTCTTAATTGTCCAGAAGAAAAGCAAGCACCTCAGCATTTTGCGATAGAATGCAGTTAATTTGGAAAATAGGCTATATGTTTCTAAAGAACTCCGTAACAGATCCAAGGCCACAAGAAATGAGGGATATCTTTACAGCTAGCAATATTCAAGATGATAGAAAAAGGAGGGTAGCATTATGGTTGCATATCAATATATCCAAGCTCGATGGGGTAACAATATTATAATGGAAGAAACTGTTAAAATAGTGCTAAAGCCAGATTACAAAAGAGTTTCAAGGTACTCATAATAGCAAGCCGAAGGAAAAGTTAGTTCAATTCTTGAACTTTTAAAATTTCTTTTAAGTTGTAGATAGGTAGTTTGTTAGTTATAATAATTATAATATGTATTTTTAAATTCTAAATAAAATACACCAATTCGCATTATAAAAAAAAAAAATAAATAAATAAGATTTACGAATTTTAATTCTGAAACCCCTTATTATTATAATGTTCCGCGTCATTCTGAATTTATGTTGATTCTCAATTGGCGAATTGACGATCGAGAAAATCGAGAAAGAACACGTTTCAATTCAGAATTGAGAAATGACTTGGAACAATAATAGTATAGAATAATCCTTTTATCACGCAGCGTTCAACTTGCGCTTTTCTTATTGTATTCCGTACTGGTATGTAATAGAAAAATAAAATAAGTCTTACTCTACAGTATGTATTCATATATATAATATAATAATTGTAATTATAATACTTACAAAAAAACTGAAAGCCAGTATAAGTTTAGTGTAAGGCCGTTTGAAGTTGATTCTTCGGTTAACATCACTTTTCCAGGACTCTCGGGAGGGGGGAGGGGGGTAAAATGAAACGAACATATGAAACGAACATTGATTGGCTGTTCATTTTCGGGGGGAGACTTCAGCTGGGGGGTGATGTTAACCGAAAAATTAACTTCAAACGGCCTTAATTAATTAATTATATAATGTATCATCAGAGAAAAAGAACTTCGTACGTACGTACAATTTTTACAGCCAAAATTCTCGTGATCTAGTGATCGGATCTAAAAAATATGTATGCGATCACAGATCGGAATTTTGGGTTCCCAAGTTCCTATTGGTCGAGCAAATTTTGTCCCTCATTGAATGAAATAAATCACTACTCGGATGGCTTAAAAATTAATGTAAAAAAGTATCAATTCGAATAATTGGTTTGTAATTTTTATTTCCGAAAAAGTTAAATGTTTATTCAAACATTTCTTACTCATTAGTTCTCTAGCTCTTCAAAATCGAATAAACACTTCGGAAGCTCTATCTTCAGCAGTTTTTCTTGAATCGTTTCATTGCAAACTTAAATAAACATATATGAGAGGCAGTCAAGTAGGAGCTAAAATTTGTTCTTATTTATTTATTTTTTATTAATTTTATGTTTTTTTTAAATTATGTTTTATTTTTTTTATTTCGTTTTTATTTTATTGTATTTTACTTTATTTTAAATTATTTTTTTATTTTAAATTATTGTTTATTTTTATTTGCCGTATAACCGCGAAATAACAACAGAGAATTATTTCGAATTTCGGCCTGAATTAATCTTAATTTAGGGTATTTTTATTTTTTTTAATTTTTACTTTTTTTATACGTTAACTGAAAAAATAGCTTCAAATGGCCTTAGATAGGTTTAGGTAGTAATATATAAGCAAAATTGCCTTCCTACATTTTTAATTAACACACCAAGGTAGGTTTAGACTGTCGTTTTTTGTATTTTTCAAGGTTTTCGTTCCTCATTCTTGTTTGCTTCGCCGAAGAACATCAAATTCCTAATTTGATTGGTCAGGTTCACGTGATTCTGCTCCGCTTTAGACGTCCCACATATAGAGCTATGTACATACGCCAGCCACTTTATAAATACTTAATATATACTAGTAATATCTCATGCACGAAGTAATAAATCGAATTTATATATTGAATTTGATTTCTAAATAATGATATATTTTATTTGTTTTATTTTTTTTTCATATGTTCATTTTAACGGGAGGGCCGGGGGGCCGTTGGGGGGGGAGGGGGGATGATGTTAACCGATAAATTAACTTCAAACGGCCTAACTGATTTATATCGACCTATTAAATAAATATGGTAAACGAAATATTAAAATTGTGTTCTTATTTAAAATACATTAAATTTATGATGTAGACAACCGGGTAAATAATATGCAAATTAAAATATTTATTATAATTGTATTTTACCCTATATTATCCTATATCATATCTTAAGTTAACCGGATACCTCAATAATTTATCTGTTTATCAATTTTATAATTCGGGTATGCGGATAGCCTAAAAGTTAACCGGTCATTGGTTTCATACATCATTAACCCGGGTCTGACCCGACCCAGGTTTTTTCTGACCCGGGTCTGACCCGACCCGGATTTTTTCTGACCCGGGTCTGACCCGACCCAGCTAAGACCCCTACTCTGGAGAGACCAATTAGGAGTTATCCAGTGGCAAGTGACCCCAATATAACCTTGGTTATTACGCGAGGTCCATAAATCTGCTGTTAATGCAGTAGTCTCACAAGATGATGTAATTTTTTGTTTAAGAGCATCTATATTTTTTAGGTAATTTAATAATATTTCATTTTTTATTAGATTATTAGAAGGCAGACGAAACTTTGGATCAATTATTGCCATCATACGACGAAATCCCTTTTTTCTTGGTGCTGATAAAGGTTCATTATCCAGAAGAATCCATTCAATAACTCCTTTGACTATTTCTTTTCGTCTTTCACCTTTATGCGGAGTATTAGTATTAGATTTGATCATCGCTGGTAATGTAGCTTGTCATTTTTGTGGGGTTTCGGGTTTTAACTTTTTGCTATCCACGATATTATGAGATCGTAGATGAGCGATCATATTTGATGTTGAATTATCGTGAACATAATCAGTTCCACATATTTGGTCTTTCCCTTTTTTCTTTACATTAACATGACACACATCTTTTCCATCGATTACTTTGAAATATTTCCACACAAAACTTGATTTATTTCTTTTACTCCTTTTTTTTTTATTACTAGCCAACGCGTTTGTAGAGGGAGTTATATTATTGTTATTATTATTATCACTATCACTATTGCTTTCATCAGAATATACAGTTTTTTGAAAACTTAAACTAGATTGAGATTCCAATTTTTTATTAAAGTTATAGTACTGTATAGGAGACGATTTAAATGTGCAAAGTAGTGTAAGGATTATAAGTCGGATTTGTCAATTATTATGTATTTATAATGTGTGATCGAGGGTGAGGACGATTTAACTAATAAATATTCAATAGCAGTAAGGTTTAAAGTCAAATATATAAAAGTGAAAATATTTATTTAGATTTCAGAATCGAGTTCTGAAGCTTTATTCAAGTCAAAAAGCATAGTTTAAATACATTTTTTAAAATATCTATATTTTTTTTTTCATGATCTAATTATTACAAGTACGCCTTCTCAATAACAATACAGTTTAATTATACAACAATGCTTCTCGCATCGATCCGATTGGCTTTGAGCACATATTAGACTTACTTGGGCAGGCTTATGAATATCTAAACTATTTGACCTGTGAAATTATTTTCTTGCATCGAATCGGTTGGCTTTGAATGCATGTTCAACTTATTTAATTATCATGCCGTTTTGAATACATATTCAACTTATTTAGATGCCATTTAACCTGCAAAATTATACTTCTTGCATTAAATTAGTTAGCTTTAAATGCACGCTTAATTTAATTATTATGGCTTTGAATGTATGTTCAACTTATTTAGTTATTGTGCCGTTTTGAATACATATTCCAGTATTCGACTTATTTAGATGCCATTCAACCGCAGAATTATGCTTCTTGCATTAAATTAGTTAGTTTAAATGCACGCTTCATCTATTTAGTTCCTGGGATGATTAATTTAATTATTATGCCATTCGATCCTGCATAATTATACGAACTGGTTGCATGATTGATATATTTAAGCAAGGCTTAGAAATAATCATGGCATTTGATTCTTTAGGTAAGCTTGAAAACAATCATGCTGATTCTTTAGACAAGGCCTGGAATAATCATGCTATTCGATTCTTTAGGCAAGGCTTAGAAATAATCATACCATTCGATTCTTTTGTAATTCGCTTTGGTCAAGTAACTGGATATGGACTGATAGAAGAATAGTTGATTGTAGTTGTTAATGAGAAGAACTGCAGATGTGGTAAGAGAATTCGTACATATAAATATGTAAGAATGATCTTGTAAGGATTAACCTACGTGTTTTTCGAATTTTATTTTAACTAATCGCCTACTGCCAGATTCACAATACCCAAAACTGTAAAGTGAAATCAATTTGGAAGAAACAATACTTGTGGCGTGGAGATTGCAATACCCAAAACCATGAAGTGAATTTGATTTAAGAAGATTCTCAATATCTGAAAACCATGAATGAATTTAATTTGGAAGATGCTCTGTCTTGCGGCGTGGAATTGCATCTACAGTTTTTATATATTCACTGTATTTTCAAAAAGCACATTCTGTTGTAACTACTTGTTTAATAATAAAATAAGATTTCATAGTTATGTTAAAAACAATATGATTTTCTTTTAATCAATGCTTTATTATTAGCGAAGTTTGATTCGCTAATTCATTGCAACAATATCTAAATAATTTTTTTTTACAAGGTTTGCACGCTCATTGCCATCATTCAATTTCTGCTATAACATTTGTGAAGACCTCATTCTAATTTTTCTACTTATTTTCTGTAAAACTCTGAATCTGCAACACGATTTGGTAGGCCGAATAATTTCCGCCATTTAAAGGTATAAATTCCATAAAGATACAACATTTATGGATGAAACGCGGAATAGAAAATGCGGATTGGATTTTTTTTATAGGGCATCATGATTACCTTCTTGGTGGCTTTTGACAATTTAATGTCAATATGGTGAGATTTGCTTATATCGTTTTATATTCTAATTACTCAAATCAAAAATTTTATCACTGCCGAATCACAAACTTATCGAATCGGGCAAACAATCATTCGGTCAATTTTTCATCAGATGTCCAAAAATTTATTGTAATTATACGGATAACTAATACGGGTCACCCGGGTAGCAAGGGTCATTACCCGGTTAATGGGTGTTATGCGGGTTACCCGGGTAACCTTATACGGGTACAATCTCTACTTCGTGGTCCAGGTTAACACATTAAATTCAAACCCAGATGCTTTGTTAATTGTGTCATGTAAATACAATCACCCTGTGATCCTTCAGAACTTTCGTCTGCCAAATAAAACCGTTATTGGTTGCTATGCCTGATTTCGTTTCATATAATATTATGGCTATCTTGGTATGCTCATATAATAGTATTTACTAGCACAGCACATCAACATACGCCCAATTAAATGCAAAATTTTGCTGACACCATTCTAGATGCATTAACTATACGCTCCGTTAATGCAAGCATAACTACATTTCTGGTATTCTTACCAATCTATTCAATTTACCCGATTTTCATTAAAAAAGAAACCAGAATAATGTACTATTCTAGAAAATTCCTGGTTTTGGTGCAACTGCGTCGCGCAGTTACCCCAATTAAAATAATAATCATAGTAATTAGTCACTGTAGCTACTTTTCACCTATCCTTGATCAAATTTATGTGATCATAAAAATGATCGGGGTTGGTCGAGTCGAGACGGGTCGGGTCGGGTTTTGGAATGGACCCGACCCGAACCCAATAAAAAATTTTTATGACGGGTCAGGTACGGGTCGGGTTTTAATCGGGTTCGGGTCGGGTTTAAAAGAACTTGACCCGACCCGTCCTGTCCCGCACCCTAGAAATATATATAAAAAAATTGGCAAAATTAAATAACATATAACTTTTTATCTCTAAACCAATTTTAATAATTTTATTATCATTAGAATCAGAAAAACTAGCTTTACAATATATTGAAAATTTAAGAAAGCTTATTAAATAAAATTTTTTGTTATTCAAAATTTAATTCTTTTTTTTAGTGTTTTTGGTCATTTTTTGGTTGCACATTTTGTAGCAAACAATTTTTAAACTTTTTAATATAGCTTTTATAAGTTAAATAAACAAGAACACTTTAGAAATATAGGATTACATATTGGGTAAATTTAATTTGAAGTTAATAATCAAAATTTTACAAATTTAGGTTTAAAAACTGTACTAAATTAAGTATTTTGTACTAAATTTAGTATGGCTAACAGATACCCATTAATGTAATGATTAATATGAATAAAATAGTTTGAAAAGCATTAAACTACAAATTATATTGTTTGATAGGATCTAGAGTTTGCTTATTTAGAGTTAGTATTAGTTAATATATTTGTTAAAAAATTTATGCTTAATTATTTAGTTATAGAATTTTTAATTTATCATTATAAATAAATAAATTAATATTTATTGGTCTTGATTTTTTTAGACTATTTTTTGGACTATTTTTCAAACTAGATGATATTATCTAGGATAAAAGTTAGCACTATTTTTAATATTTAATATTTTATTAAAAAATTTAAATTTATAATAAAATTGCAAGCATATGTTGCTACAATACAATTTAAGGAATAAGACAATTTATATTAGAATTAATTTAAAAATTTATTATTAACTTGTTTATAATTCTACTACAAGCTATATTAATATATAAATCAATTTTAAAAATTTTAGAGTATTCTTTACTATTGTAAATTGGATTTTTATATTTGGTAAGGGTATAAATATTTATTAGATAATTTCTTAAAAAAGAACTATTATAAATTTAAATTTAATTGGTTAATAAATTGGATTTACCTGTACTAGAACTAGTACAATATACTAGTTTTAGTACACTTTTTAAAAATAATTTACTAGTAATTTAAATAATTAATTATAATTTTAAATAACTTATTATAATTTGTTAAATATTAGATATTGTATAAAAAGTTTGATAATTAAGTATTATTTTTGATTTTATATGATTTTTTTAAAAAACTATAATTTTAAATTTTATAATAAAAATATAGACAGAAATGTATTAGAACTAGTACAGTAATATTACATAAAATTTAAGATTAATAAAAAAATTTTTCTCAATAATTTTATTATTAAGACAAAATTACAATAGCAATCTAGCACTATGCAATCCTTATATAATTGATCAATCATTTTAGAGATTGGTAATTTAATAAATAATATATTTTTTTTAACACAAATATATTTTTTTAAAGTTATTGTTGGAGCTATTACTAAAATCATTACTAAAACCATTATTGGAGCTATAGTTGGTACCATTATTGGAGCCATTTTGGATCTGTAGTTAGAGCCTTAGAACTATCTTGAAGTCACATAGATTTCGTGTTACTTTGGTGATTCAGTAGTTTTTTCTATTAAGTTCTTTCATATTTGGTATATTTTCTTTATTGTTTTTATTAGTAAAGTTGTCATTTTTGTTAGTAGGTTCTTCGTCATTTTTTGTAGATTCTTTTTCATTGTTTTTTTTTATTTTTTGTAGGCTTTTTGTCATTTTTGGTAAGTTCTTTTAGGGCTTTTGTTATTTTTTCATAAGTTCTTTCAATAAATTTGTCATTTTTTGGTATTAATTTTCATTAGTTTTTAGTGGATTTATTTAGTAAATTTGTTGTTTTTTAGTAAATGGATTTACTCTTTTTAGTAGGTTTTTTCTTTGTTATTTTTTTGGTAGGATCTTCTGTAAATTCTTCATTATTTTTTGGTGAATTCTTCAAGTAGGTTTTTTTTTGTTTTTGGTTGAGTCATTTTTTATTTGTGTTCAAGTTTTTATTAATGTGTTTCTGCCTTAGTAGGTCTTTGAATTATTTTTTGGTTTTATCTTTTGTTTTCTACTTCTTTTGCCACCTTTGTCACTTTATTCTTTAGTGCTATTCTTGTTTTTATTCTTGTTTCATTTTCATACTATTTTTGTTCTGTTTTTTTTTTTTGCTTTTTTTTGTTCTGTTTTTCTTTTTGTTTTTTTTTTGTACTATTTTCTTGTTGTGCCCATTCTGTTTTTTTTTGTTTTAAAAAAAACAATAAATTAAATAAATTAATAAAAAAAACTAATTAAATTAGGGCCATGTCATTAATCATCTGATTATTTTTTATTATAGGCCTACTTCCTCCCTTCTATTAATATATATAGTCAGGAGGTTCCTTATATATATTTTTACTCTTCCCTCCTAAAAAATCATCTGATTTTTGTCACTCCCCTTAAAGTAAAGGTACCTATTCCTGGGTACTTTTTTTGCTATATATATTTTTTATAAAACTTTAAATATAAAATTTACAATTAATTTATTATTTAATAATATACAAATTAAATTATACTAATATATAAAAATTTTTTTTTGTATTATCAAAGAAAAATTCTATAAAATTTATAAAATTTGATACTTCTGTTCCTATTTCCATGGATACAATATATAAGCTATTTAAAAAATTTAAAAATTTTAAAAAATTTTTTTATTTAATTATTTTTTATACTTTGTATTTTTTTTTTTACTATTTTTTATTCGGTTTTACTAAATCACACTACTGGTGCTCAACACTACAATGATTTTCACCAATCAAATTTTTTAAATGCAGTGTAACGTAAAAATCAGGTGCAATGTTGTTTTGTTATTTTTTTTTAAAAAAATACCTTCTAACTCAAAATTTTATCTATGAAACCACCTTTTTTTTTAAAAAAAAAACCCCCATGCGAAATTTTACTATATACTATACCTTACCCTAACCCTAACTATTAACTCTAACTTAACATTTATCAACTTTAACTTTTGTTTATTTTTTTTTAATTTTTTTGATATTGATCTTTACGTTACACCGCATACTGGTGTTGGGCACCAGTGGTGCGATTTAGTACTACTGTTTTTATTTATATTTATTTTCTAAAAATTTTAATAATTAAATAAGTGTAATTTTTAAATATTACAATTTTTAAAATATAAAATTGAAATTTCTAAAATTATTTATTAAGTAAACAGCTCTTAAAAATTAATAAAACTTGTAGCTACTGTCAATATGTTTTAATAATACGTGTAGTAAAAATATCAAATTTGGTTCAGTATATCAAAAGTTATGAGTATATATAAGGACGAAAGCATTTTGGGTTATATAATCCAAAATTAAAATTTGAAGTCAAAATTGTTTTTGACCTACTTTATTTGAAAACGAAATTATTTAATACTTTTTTTGAATAGACAAAATTATAAGAAACATATATATAAATTATATTTGCTCATCCTTATAAAAAATTTTAATTTTCTCTAATAAAGATGAAATAGGCCTTTTTCAAAAATCAATTTCGCTAGCATCACTAGTTATAAGTGATTTATATTCAATTTCTTTGTAGATCTATACAAAAATTTTATATAATTACAAACTATAAATCACTTATAACTTTTGATATACTAGACCAAATTTAGTATTTTTACTTTTATTAGAACTGCATTAATAGTTGCTACAACTTTTATTTTATTTTTTTTTAACTTTAACGGCCTTGCTAGAGCCTAACTAGTTTATTAATTCCGTAATAGTTTACAACTATAAACTAATTAAATTTCTAACTAATATATAGGTCTAACATCATTTGGCTACTTTTATGAGCACCCAAATGCAACCTGTTGCACTATCATTCTGGAAAAATGGAGTCTTAACATCAGTGCTGCCAAGTATAGGATTTTTCTTCAAATCCCTCCCACCTAGCATCAATGGTGGGGTCAGATAATAGTATTATGTACTACTATCTGTATAATACCACTTAAGAAAATAAGATGCAAAAGAAATAAAGGGGCATAAAAAAGGAGAAAATAACTTCGAACCTAAACGAAAGACCAAAAACAACAACAAAAAAAAAAACAGATAATAGATAAGAGAAATGAAGAAAAGGCCTCTACAAAAGACGGAACTGACTAATCCTATCTAAAAAAAACAAGAAAAAAAAAAAGAAAAACAGCTACTAATACTAATACTTATACTAATACTAATATTAATACTAATACTGCTAGTAATAAAAATTATAATACTGCATAGCAAAATCTGTCTAAATATTATGTACATAAAAGAGAAAAAAGAAAAAACTACACCTAAAAGAACGTTCTAGAAAGAAATTTCATCTCGAATTTTCTATCAAAGTATCTGTCGTGTCATTTACTGTTTATTTTGCAGGATTCAAAATTTTACTCGTAACTTGATTAGGACCCCGAAATATATATAAATAGTTCTTAGGTATGAGTTTGCTTATTTTTGAAGATTTTATACAAATCTTTTCTATTTATAGTAATTTTTTGCTTATTTTTAAAGTATTTTCTGCAGATTTTTTCTTTTTAGTAACCCTATAATTAACCTGACCTATCTATGTATATTTCGTGTCCTACTTGATTAACTTAATTCTGATTAGATAGGCGTATTCCCAATTTGGAAGGAGTAAACACTGCTGATCTTATAGAGGGTAAACTGAATTGTTTTTTGGCAAAATTTTGAAAAAACCAAAGAGAGATAGCAGAGGTACCAAAACTTGTAAAAAGTATATAAGTTTTATATTTGTAAAATAGTATAGATAACCAAAAGTATGTTTCTGTTTAGACTTCTACATCTTTTGACAAAAAACTCCAGGGCTTTAGCTCTACTACGTTTTCGATAGCAATAAAGTCTTCCACCCGGAGAACCAAACCCACAAGGAAAATCTTTTTCAGCTCTATTTCAGTCTTCTCATATACAATCTGAAGTCCTGTATCCAAGTTGCTTCTAGATAGAGTTTTTGTTATATATAAAAATACTAACAGTGTTTATGGAAAGTTTTGGTGCAAAGGATTGTTGGAAAGAGTTGGTTTTGCTACAACTTTTATTAATTCTCCAAGAACTGTTTATTTAGTAAGTAATCTCAGAAATTTCAATTTTATAATTTTAAAAAATTGCTTTTTTTATTTTATATATGGGAAAATAAATTTGTTGCACTCACGACTTGTCGCCCCCTGCTTCGACCAATCAAATCACACGATTTTATAGGCAAAAAATTTTATTTTTTAAAAATTTAAAATTTTACTTAATAAAGTGTAAAATATATATATAATAGCATATCATATAACGTAAAATTTTATTCTGAACAACTTTTTCTAAGTCGTAAAGATAGGTTGTCTTAATAAAAAAAACGTTTTATAAGAAAAATCAAAATTTCCCAAAGTTAGCACATATAAAACTTTTTTTTACTAAACCAATCTACTTTTTAACTTAGAAAGAAGTTGTTTAGCGTTAAATTTTACATGTAATACTTGAACGTAAATATAGATTATATTAGTAAAAAAAAAGGTTTATATGTGCTAATGATCAAAATTTTTGATTTTTCTTATAAACCAGTATTTTTTTACTAAGACAATCTATCTTTATGACTTAGAAAAAGTTGTTTAAAATAAAATTTTACATTATATACTTTGATATCCTTATTTATTTTTATATCTTACTAGTAAAATTTTTAATTTTTAAAACTTAAAATTTTTTGTCTACAAAATTGTGCAATTTGATTGGCCGGAATCAGGGGTGCGACAAATTTCTATTCTCTTTATATATAATTACTAATAAATTTAATTTACAGAAATAAGTATACAAGTGACTCTCGATATAAGAAACCCTCTATATAAGAAAGTTGGCTTATAAGAAAGTTTTTGGCCGGTCCCAATTTAAACTTAATAAATTTCACTTGATATAAAAAAGTTTATTAAGAAACTCTTGATATAGTATATAAGAAAGTTTAGGGCTACCCCTTCTTAATTAAATTAGTCACGATATAAGAAACCACGTGATGCACGTGATTATAGACCAATCAAAATTCAGGATCAACGTGCAAGATCAATTAAAAAAAAATTAACACTAAAAATGTTTTAAACTTATATTGACTTAGTTGAAAAATCAAAAAAGAGTAGAGCTCGAAAAGAGCTGGTTTTGAGTTGAGCTAGATGGTTTTGAGTTGAGCTAGGTCGATCTTATGTGTACAATTGTCTCAAAAAAATTGTGTTAGAAGACTTGAGATCATTTTTTTTTAAACAAAAAGAACATTATCTTACCTAATAACCGCCCTTAATTTTTTTTTTGTTTAAAGTTTTTTTTTATTTCATAAAACCTTCAATTACAGTAAACGTTTTGAATAAGCTTTAAGTAAAATTTTTCGCATAGGACTCATAAAAATAAATTGGTTTATCTTTTTTTTTTTTTTTATCTTTTTTTTTTTTTTTTACATTTACTAGTATGAATTAAAACCAGCATAACAATGACAGAATTTGGTGGGCCTTTGGTTGATGAATCGTTGGTTAGTAAGTTATCAATTGATAGGTCTTTAGTTAGTAGATTACCAGCAAATAATGATATAACGGCTCAAGCTTTAGCCTCTAAAAAAAGAACATTAAGTGATAAAAATACCAATAAAGCAATTGGACAAGCAACTGAAACCGTAAAAATGAGATGAGTCATATTAACAAAGGCTCAGAAGGCTGAAATTTGTCAACTGCGGAAAAGTAATTTTACTCAGCTTGAACTTGCAAATAAGTTCAATATTGGTGAATCAACAGTCTCAAAAATACTTAAACAACAAAATTACTGGCTTTCAATTGATCCTAACTCAAAGGAAGCAAAATCTAAACGAGATCGTTCAGCTAAGTATCCTCAACTTGAAGAAATACTAAGCCTGTGGATTTCAAAAGCTGAAGCATACAATCAAACAATTACGGATGCAATTATCCAACGTAAAGTATTCAAATTCGCAGAACAACTGCATATTGATAATTTTGGGGATCAGAAGGGTGGCTCGCCAATTTTAAAAAAAGGTTTCACATTAAAGAGTATACGAAGCAAGGAGAAGGTGCTAGTGCACCGATTAATGATATTCCACATTATCGTGATAAACTTAAAGATGCTATCTAAAATTATTATCCTCGGGATGTATATAATTGTGATGAAACAGGCTTATACTAGCGTCTCGAACCAGAAAAAACTCTTGCAAGTGGTCCTGTTCGTGGAAAAAAAAAGCAAAGGATTGAATTACGATTTTAATTACATGTAATTGTACTGGCGATAACAAATTACCTCCCCTACTTATTTACAAATACCAAAACCCTCGTGCTATTCGACGTATTGACAAGTCAAAATTACCTGTTTATTATTACTGGAACTCTTCTGCCTGGATGCAACTCTCAATTTTCAATCATTATATCAAAAGACTTAATGAACAAATGAAACGAGCTGGAAGAAAAATTCTTTTATTAATGGATCAAGCTTCACCACACACTCTTGAAGAAGGATTCGTTCCATCTAATATTAAAATTCACTATTTTCCTTCTAATACTACAGCCTACTTACAACCCTGTGACGCTGGTATCATTTGGAGTTTTAAAGCACATTACCGTAAACTTTTTTGTGAAAACCGTATCGTAGCCTATGAGGAAGCAATAGAATCTGGTGAAGATGTGCCAGTGTTTAATATTAAAGATGCTATTGATCTTTCTGCTAAAGCATGAAAATGGTTTGCTGCTAATACAATTCGTAGTTGTTGGATTAAAACTGAAATTCTTCCTAGTAACTATTTTTCTTTGACTTCTTGGGAGCCAGAGGATTATGAGCTTATCGATCTTACCTTACCAAGACCGCAATTAGAAGCTGCTGACCCCGATTTTGTAACAGAAATTCAGTCTCTAATTAATCAGCTTCCTATAACTAGTCCAATGCAGGCAAACGATTTTATTAATATTGATAATAATGTTGAAACAGATACTATGCCAAGTGATGCTGAAATAATTAATACCGTGCTCGATCATAATTGTAATGGAGATGAAGATGAGGAGCCTGAAGTTCGTATTTCTCATAAAGAGGTTATTACAAATATCAATAATATCCTTTGTTTTATTAATCAAGAGAATGGATTTAGTATAGATGGATCTTTTATTCAAAAATTAAGTAGTTTTAAAAAAGATGTTGTAAGGGATAGTGTTGCAAAAAAAAGACAAACAACACTGGATTTATATATGCAAAGTTAATGGTCAATATGAAGTTCGAATCATTTTGTTTATTATTTGTTCATTTAGACTCGAATAACCTTTTTTAGCTTTGTGAATTGAATTTGAGAATATTTTTTTCAAACCTTCGAATGCAATTTTATTAGTTAGTTTCTTATATGATTTGGTTTTTTAGTCTAATAATAAAATTGATAGATTTACTAAAGACTAAAACAAAATTAAAAAAGTGTTAATAGAGTTTTAGAATTAATGATCTGAGGTTCGATTTCAGATAAGCGACATGTTTATTTCAAACAACAATGTATAAATCCTATTTTTTTAAAGTATACTTAGTCGCTTACTAGTAGATATTTATCTAATTTTTCTGTATACATTTATTTAATTTTCTGATTTGGGAACATTAAAACAAAAAATAGAATCTTTTAAGCCGCTACTTATTTTTGAAATAAATTAGGCTGGATCAAACTGATTTATTCTTAACTTTAAATTCTATTACACTTTACTTATAAACGTATAGTTGCATAAGTTTGCTTTAGTATTATTTGCTTAATACATTATAGATTTTAAAATTTTAACATTTGATATAAGAAAGTTTTTTTTATTATATAAGATCTTTCTTATATTGAGAGACCTCTTATATAAGAAACTCTTGATATAAGAATAATTTTTGTTGGACCTGCAGACTTTCTTATATCGAGAGTCACTTGTATTCATAGAAATAGGTATCTTTACCTTAAATTAAAAAAAAACCAATAAATTAAATAAATTAAAAAAAAAACCTCAAATAAGTTAATTAAATAAAAAATGATAAATTAAAATAAGGGGCTTTCAGAAATCAGCCAATTTTTTTTTACTATAAGCCCACCTCACCCCTACCTACCCACCCCTACTTGATACCCTAATCAGCCAATCAGATTTTACGATATTAAAAAGTTAGATATAATATTCAATAGTTAATAACTTTTGATCTACGGGGCCAATTTTGATAATTTAACTACCAAAATGATCCTTTCAATGAGAGGATCTAGCAAATTCAAAATCATTAAAATCCAATCACTGGGCTAAGATCAGAATAGATTTGTGTTACTATAGAAGTTTTATAATTTATTAAAAAATTATAAACTATTTATAGTAACACAAATTTATTCTGATCTCTGGATTCTGTGATTAGATTTTTTATGATTTTAGGCTTGCTAGAATTCACTCATTGAGCTGATCATTTGGTAGTTAAATCATCGAAATTGGCCCAGTAGATCAAAAGTTATTAACAATTAAAAATAAATTTCATTTGTTAATAACTTTTGATCTACTAGGCCAATTTCGATAATTCAACTACCAAAATGATCAGCTCAATGAGCGAATTTTAGCAAGTCCAAAATCATTAAAATCCAATCACTGAATCCTAAGATTGGAATTAATTTGTGTTACTATGGAAGTTTTATAATTTATTAAAGAATTATGAATCATTTATAGTAACACAAATTTATTCCGATCTCTGGATACTGTAATTGGATTTTTATGATTTTAGACTTACTAGAATCAACTCATTGAGCTGATCATTTTGGTAGCTGAATTATCGAAATTGGCCCAGTAGATCAAAAACTATTAACAATTGAATATTAATTTTTAATTGTTAATAACTTTTGATTTACTAGGCCAATTTCGATGATAAACTACCAAAATGATCAGCTCAATGAGAGGATTCTAGCAAGTCTAAAATTATAAAAATCCAATCATAGGATCCAGAGATCAGAATAAATTTGTATTACTATAAATGGTTTATAATTTTTTAATAAATTATAAAACTTTTATAGTAATATTTATCTATTCTGATTTTAGGAACTAGTGATTAGATTTTAATGAATTTGCTTGCTAGAATTCTCTCATTGAAAGGATCATTTTGGTAGTTAAATTATTAAATTTGATCCAGTAAATTAAAAGTTATTAATTATTAAATATTGTTAATAAATCTATAATTTTGGTCAAAAATAATTTGTAACTTTGGCCAGAATTATAAAATTTTGGCCGGGATTATACCTGATACTTCAGCTGACCCACATTTCTGGAAGCCTCCTAAATTTAAAAAAACCTGGTAAATTAAATAAATTAATTAACAAAAAAAATAAATTAGAGCTTAAACCAGTTTATTTTTATATAGTTGGACCTTCATAAATGCAACCTTCATAAATGCAATACCTCTCTAAATGCATATTTTTTCTATTCTATAAGATGTTATTAGTGCTAAATGCACATTCTATATTCTGTAAATACATGTTCTCTTGAATAATATTTTATATTACACTAATCTCCCTAAATGCACGTAGCCAATCAAATTTTAGTATTTAAAATAGATTATACAGTTTTGGTAAAAGTTACACAAACTTGATAATCAAATTTTTAAAGCTGCAATTTAATTAGCTCACTCTAAATGCAAACCTATCTAAATGCACGTTGTAGGTTTGTCCCTACGAGTTGCATTTATGAAGGGTTGACTGTATGTTAAACCTAGTTTTAATACTTTTTTAAATAAAATTTTTTAAATATATGTTCACTAGGACCCCGGACATCTCTCATATAGGTCATAACTGGATTTTGGCCAATTTTTTATCTAATTTGCTAAAAATAACAAAACTATATTTACTTAAATAACTTCTAATCTAATAATCAGAATTGAATAAATTTTTTTTGTTAAGTGCGTCTAACTGGAGCTTCATTTTTTTAAAAAAAAAAGTTCATTCAAATTGGACTACTAGATGCCAAGATAATTGCCAAAAACTGTTTTTCTGTTTCTCAAATTTTGGGTTTTTGCTGAAATGCGTAATGTATGACCTCTGTACTATATGTTTGGGGTTCTTGTTCACTGCATTATATCAAGTATATGATGCACATAATTTAATTTAATTGGTTAATTATAGGGTTGCTATAAAATAATGCTCTATTATTAATATAAAAAAATACTACTAAACAATTTTTGAATATTATCAAATTTTTGTATATAAAAAAAATTAGGTTTTTAATTTTTTAGATTTTTTTATAAGTTTAAAAATGTACTACCAAACTATTAATATTTATTAGATAGGAGAGTAGATATCTTAAGAAGTAAAAACTATCTAATAATGTCTTTATAGAATCTTGAAAAACTCTAATATAACTTAGATCTAAATTTGTATAATTTAAGCAATATTTTTTTTTTGGCTTTGACAGTTTTGTTTGTGCTTTATTTTATATAATACTATTCTAATACTTAATAAATATTACAAATTTACTATGCTATAAATAAAAAGTCTGGCACTTCGTGAGTATCTAGATGTGTCCTGTCGTACTAGCTTATGGGTAAGCCAGGTTTCTGTATTAGCTCTGTTAAGAACCAAACTATAGTGGCTTAAAACCACTTTAAAAAAACTTTAATATAGACAAAATATAAAAAAAATAAACTTCTATTAGTCTTTGCCCAAAGGACTAAACCTTTTTATGCTTCTCATAATTCCTGTTCTTCTTTTCCATTCTGTGACTCTTATATACCTTTCTTTTTAAATAAAATTATAAAAACCGTTTCGTATAGAAAAAAGAAAAATCTTAATACAAATCTTAAGATTCCTTTTCTGATTCCTCTGGTTTTCAACTTTTTAAAAATGCTTTCTGAAAGCAGCCTTTTGGCTAAATGCACTCTAAGGAATGCTTTTTTCTATCACTAAGTTTTGTACCAAAAAGAACCTTCTTAAAGTCTTTTAAAGGCACCAGACTCTTTTTTTCCACTAAAAGTTCCTTCCAAGCAACCTCTAAGGTCACTGTTTCAATATTCTGCCATGTTGTTCTTAGGCTCTTGTAAACCACAAGGTGTTCAAGAGTTTTTGGCACATTTTCACTACAAAGCTTATAGCTGGTATCCTTTTACTTTCTGGTTTTCGTTTTCTTAATTCCTGCAATAATGGCAGCTTATTACTATATAAAAACGAAATTATTTCGAGTTCTAAAACCTGAAACTAAAATTTAAAAACGAATTTGTTTTTGACCTATTTTACTTAAACAATGAAATTATTTGATACTTTTTTTGAATCGACGAAATTATAAGAAACATATCTATATAAATTTTATTTGCTCTTTCCTATAAAAAATTTTAATTTTCTCTAATGAAACGAAATAGGCCTTTTCAAAAATCAATTTCGGTGGCATCACTACTCATTACACAAAACTTTTAACCAAAAAGCTAAATATTTACTTCTTGCCATTAAGTTATATTTCATTTCTAACAATTCCTTTAGATGCAACTAAAATAGCTGCCAATAAAATAGCTCTTTACTATCTTTTTCTCACTCTAAACTTTTGTAAATAGCAAAAGCTTTCCATTTCACACTATTTGGATATTTTGTACTCTTTTAACAAAAGATCTTATTCTCATTTCTACTATGTAATTTTCTAACTCAGGCTACATGTCAACCAGTTATTCATTTTTGGTATAATATTTACCATCGCACTCTGTCTAGCTCCTTTCTTTGCAAGAAAATTAGCACTGTTATTCCAGAAATTGTTGTCATGGCTTTTGACTTTAATAAGTTCTAACTTAATTTGCTTTATTTGTATTAGGTTCTGAATTTTCATCTGTACATCGTAGTTCTTAACTTTACACTATTTCGAGATCGCATCTAGGTATCTTTTCCTAGCTCTTATACATTCGATTGCAATAGCACTATCTGTATGAATTAAGACTATACTATTAATAGAGACTGTTAACAAAACTAACCAAATAGCTACTAGTTCTGGTTTCGAAGATGAAGGCCAGTTTTTCAATTTAGCAAAACCCTCCAATACAATCCTAGACCTTTTGCTATCTGTCTGTAACCAACCCATACTATAACTGAAATACTCTCCTCTTTAAATAGAGAACCATGTGTATAAAAAATAATTTTACTCCTTTCTTGATCTAGATTGAATCTAATCTGTTCGTTTAATAAATTTCTTAGTACTAGTTCAAATTTCTGCTTATCCAATATTTCTAGTTCTCTTTGTTCTACTGGTTTTAACCACACTAATTCTTCACCTGCTTTTAAAACAAGTTTTTTTTGAATTTTACCCTTTTCTTTATGAATTTTTTGAATATAGGGACTATTCTTTTTCTTGATTTAAATGTTAGTCTCAGAAGCTAAGTAATAATGCCTTCCTTATGTACCCATTTTGTACACTTGAGCTTCTTGTTGCCTTGTTTATCTTGGCAGTTACATTCCAAAAGTAACATTTTACTCTTTTCTGAATTTATACTATGACCCTTATGCTCTGTGAGAACTCTCTTCTCTTCTTTCCTGATAACTCTGTGCACTTTACCTGTGTTCTTCTTGTTTTTAAGCCATATCCACTCTTTGTGCCTATTATCATTAGAATTAAGTTCTGATTCATGGCCAGCTATGGACTTTCCTGAGGGTGAACTGTGAAATCTCTCTTTAATACTCTTGCCTAGTGGTTTTGAAAAACTTCTCTTTCAACTAGAGCAAACCATTTCACTTTTCTTCTTTTTTTACTAAAACTACGTGCTAGTATAAGTTGCTGCCATAATATTAATTTAAGCAATATTTTAGAGCAAATTTTAAAAATTTACTATATAAAAATGCAATATTTAATAAATTTTATACAAAAATTTCTCTTTTTAAAAACATTTAAGAGTAGAGGGTATGTAGATCATTTCTATTAATAAACTAGTTACTAAAAATTTTATATTTAATAAAAAAGAAAATTTTTATTAAATAACCAAACTAAATTTTTAAATAAAATTGTAAAAGAGGTTTTTCTGATTCTAACGGTGGTCGAATTATTAAATTGGCCTAGTAGAACATAAAATATAGTTGTTTTTATCTTCTGACCTTATTTTACTTATTGTTTACACGTGATTTTAATTGGCCAATTTGTGATCGCCTCCGCAAAATAGACCCCATCTCTGCAAAAGTTGATACTATAAAAACTTTATCAAATTTCATTCAAAATTAATGAAATTTTTATATTATGAGTAATTTTTTATTATAAACAATTTTACTTAGTATATAAATACAATTTATATAGTAAAAAATTAACTTTTATATGTAGCAACTTTTAAATTCACATTAAAAATATTTTTGATCACTTGTTTATTAATAGAAATAATCTATATACCCTCTACCCTTAAATTATATCAGAGTTCTTCAAAGTTCTGCTTCTATTCTAATATCTAAGACTAAAATATAAAAATATAATGTTTAATTTGTAATAGTATTAAACTATACTAAAACCTAGTTTATAACAATAAAATTAAATATATAAAAAATTATAGAAACTTTTAAATAACAAAAGATAACAGATAACTAAAGTGCAGGCTATTTTAAATCAGCAACTAAAAACTATTAATTTTTTATAAAAAAATAAAAAATTTAGTTGAAAGAAAAATTTTTTATAAAAATATACTGTACAAACAAACAAGCAGAACAAAACTATAACAGGCCCAGGACATGTCCCCTTAAAATAGATCAAATTGTTAAAATTTTTAAAAAAACATATGAATTTACTATATAACTTTGAGCTAAGATTCTTTTAAATCTTACTTATTAACTTTAAATTAAATTTTTCAGGGATATAGAACAAGGGAGAAGAAAAATTGAGCTTAAAAATTGAATTAAAATTTTGCCAATTTTGCACAAAACGAAAATGTAACTTTGCCAAAAACAAATATTTTTCAATTTTAAGATTATGAGTATATGTAAAATCATGCCCTGAACAACTTAACTTAGGCGACCTAAGTAGGTTACCTTGTAAGAAAAATGGGTTATCTATGTACAAAAGTTAAAATTTTTGGGTTTTAAATATAAACCGTTTTTTTTGATTAGGTAACCTACTCTGGGCCCTTAAGCAAAGTTGTTTGTCACATGATTCTACTCAGTTTAAACTTGCTGCGCATTTTCTCAGACCTTTTACTAAGTGAAAAATGGGGTTAAAGTTCGGAAAAAAATTTTTTTTCTAAAAAATTTAAAAAATTTTTTAAAAAAAAATTTTTTTCTGAATTTTAACCCCATTTTTCACTTAGTAAAGGGTCCGAAAAAACGCGCGGCAACTTTGGATCAAGTAGAATCACATGACGAACAACTTTGCTTAAGGGCCCAGAGTAGATTACCTAATCAAAAAAAACGTTTTATATTTAAAACCCAAAAATTTTAATTTTAGTATATAAATAACCCATTTTTCTTACAAGGTAACCTATTTAGGTCGCCTAAGTAAAGTTGTTCAGGGCATGATTTTACATATACTCATGATCTTAAAATCAAAAAATATTTGTTTTTGGCGAAGTTACATTTTCATTTTGTGCAAAATTGGCAAAATTTTAATTTAATTTTTAAGCTCAATTTTTTCTTCTCCCCTTGTTCTATCCCTGAAAAATTTAATTTGAAGTTAATAAGTAAGATTTTTTTTTTTTTTTGTATCAAAGTGCCCACTTTGGGAATTGGCTTTTATTCAAGATATATTAGACCTCGGCACCCTACATGGAGGGAAGCCGACATTCGTACATTGACAAGAGTACAACTAGCCTTACCTGCAACTTTTGGTTGCCTATTTAAGTAGCCACCTGAAGGTTCTACCCTAGCTGCCATACCTGCAACCCACATACTGGCGTTGCCTATTTAAACTCTCTGATCTTCTGCCTCCTGCTGGTCCATCTTGTATCACCGGCACAGCCACCAGCTACTAAACCTGGAGTTCGTACCGAATACTAACCGCACCTTTAGGACTAGTTTATCCTTAGTGGGAAACTTGGTAAAGTGTTTTTCCGTCCCACACAGGTATCACCTACTCTTTGGTGTAATCTAGAAAACAGATTTGTATATCCGACTCAGAGTCCAGGTTACCATAACACAGGTAAATTTTTCAAAATCGTCTCCAGTGGAATTTGAACTCTGTACCTTTTGTTACAATTACTTGGAAGGTGACAACAATCCAACTATACTATGTCACTATACCCTCAATAAGTAAGATTTAAAAGAATCTTAGCTCAAAGTTATATAGTAAATTTATATGTTTTTTTAAAAATTTTAATTATAGATAACAATGAAAGGAACAAGCTCAGGGCCTAATAAATTATTTTTTAATATATGATGCAAGAAGCCTATACTCAACATGTTTCAATTTTTAAATCACTATAATTTTTTGCACAAGAGGTTTTTTAAAAACTGACCAGTAATGGATATGGCGACATAGAGAAGCTGTCTTGTTGTCACCCCCCAAGCGGCAGGTCTAGAGTTCAAATCCTACTAGATACGAATTGAAAAAAAGACCTGTATTATGGTAACATTTGTTCATTGATCGGTCGGGTAGATTACCTGTAATCATGGTTAAAGCCAAGGGACCAGAACAATTGAAACTCGTTTGGCAAATTCCAAGTGAAAAGGTAGCTGGACTTTCAACGGTACTGGGGAAAAGGATCTTAGCGGTAACTAACCGGAAACTGGACGGGCAAGAAGGACCCCAAAGAACTCTGATACAACTAAAATCTGAGTTTGTATAATTTTAGAAGTATTTTAGCCAAATAAATGTATAAAATGGAGCAAAATTTGAAAATTTACTATATAAAAATGCAACAGTTAATGAATTTTTATGTAAAATTTCCTTTTTTAGAATTATCTGAGTTGTATCATAGTTCTTCGGGATCCTGGGCAATAGCCCCTATAGCAAAAGGGGCCTACCAACCTGGCCGCCGGAGTTGTACCAGAGGAAAAGGTCATGTGTTATAAAAGCATGAACCAAAAAAAGGGAGACCTTAGGCACCTAAAGCCTGGCAGACCGATCCTTCTGGGCCAACTGGATTGGTAGTCTGGGATAACTGGAAAAAGGATCCAAAGAGTGACTGACGGGTACTGGGGTCTAGTGAACTTTACAAGGGCAGACAGAACTAATCGGCCAATAAGAGGTGGAAACATGGAGGCGTGTATGTGTCAAGACCCAATGGAGCTCTGGGCATACCCATATGGGAGTCTTTGGACGCTAAGAGGATTTGGGACCACCAATACGGGTATATGCTGGTATAAGTGCATGCAGTAGTGATCGGGTTCTCCCTAGCCTCATGATGCCATCCAATTATATTTGGCACTGGAAGCATTTGCGAAAGCCCAGATCCTTGCCACCATAGCGGAAAGTACAGTTGTTCGCACATTTCCAAATTCAGAACGCTAAATCCTGGGTCCTCAAGTCACAGGAAACCGGCTGGTTGCGGCAGCATGCAGGCTTGAGATACTTATCCAATGTGGTAGAGCCAGCTGCATGGCTTGAGATATGAACCCCTGAGAAGTATGCTAGTAAAGGATTTTTTGGGTAACCAGATTTCAGGTACACCAACTTGGGAGCATAAAGCGCCTACCTGGCAACACATACCAAATTGGAAGTAATGAATTAGAAAATGTGTGTAAAGTGGCGGACATGTGGGTGCTGATTGTTGGTTGAAAAGGGACGTACAAATCCAGGTCAACTATATAAATGGGAATATGGGAGGCTCTGGTGGGTTTTAGCCATGAATAAAAGGTTTCACAGCCTGAAGTCCTAGTCTCAATACTTGTATATAATATGTATATATAAAAGGCACCGCTATATGTCAATTTGCTTAAATACACGTCACTTTGGTTATATCGACATTTTCCAGCAATGGAAAAATTGTCGATATATCCAGATATCAGTTTAATAAGCATCACTATCTATACCGACATTATATTGATATTGTGTAGATATGTCGGTTTAGGCAGAGGTAAATTTTTTTGTTTTCACCATGCTTATACTAAGAATAATAAACTTAGCAAAATGAATTTATTTTATCACAAAATGAATTTGTATTATATTTAGTATAAAATAATTTCATCATATATTTGCATAAAATGATAAAATAAATTTATTTTATGCTTATTGTTTCATGCTAAGCTTAGTATAAAGCAAATTTAAAAAATTAATTTGATTGGTACACCTATAACGACAGTCGGTTTATAAAAATTGTCGCTATATCCAGCAATAAAAATTATCTTAAATAATTTTTTAATATTAAAATTGTCGGTATGTTGTTATAATTAATTTCTTTTATGATTGTCATTATAACCAATGAATTTTTAACATTATAGATTTTTTTTTGAAAAAAGTGTCGATATAACCAGCTGTCGGTTAATCCAGCTGTCGGTATAACCAGAGTGACATGTATTAATAAAGTTTGGGGCAGGAGCTACACCCTTAATATTAAAAAAAAAAAACTGACCAGTAACTTTGTAAAGCAATATTAGTTTTATAAATTTGCCAAATATTTTTTGAAAAACCTTTTTTATAAAAAGTTGATGCGTTTTAAAGATTACTATTGTTTATATATAATTACTATGTTTTAATTTTAACTAACTTTAAAGTACTATAACTTTTTATAAAGGCAATATGGGGTAAGTTAGTAAAAAAGGGTCAAATTTTTTTAAGTAAAAGTTTTTTGACTTTAAGCTTAAATATCTTAACAACTATCTTAATAAATTTAAATTTTTTTTTCTCTCCTACCGTATCTATATTGCCCGGCCGAATATCGGTACATTATGCATTTACCGTGGCCAACACTTGGGGTCAGGGCATTACCATTAAACCCCTACAATGTCCCGGGTTCCTCCTCCCGTGGTGTTTCAAATCCGATATCGTTTCCCCATGGCTAGTACGACGACCCTGACGGCTTTACCCATCCATGGCTGAGGGGCACCGGCTTGTTTGTTCGACTCCTACTCGGAGACCGGTAACTTTCTACCTTTCTTTCCGTTGGTATTACCGTCCTGCCTATAACCGGAACTGCAGAGCCACAAGTTCATGCAGTATCTTGTGATCAGACTTTGGACCTCACATTACGTCTTGTGACTTCGGTTATTCCAAATCGGGGTTCTGACTATCAAATTCAAATTGCCGCCAAGCGGATTTGAACCGGCAACCTTGCGACTTGCAACCTCGGAGCATAACCGCTATGCTATCGACCCGGAGGTCTCTTAATAAATTTAATAAATTTTTTTTTATTTTAATTCTATATAATTTCAAGATTAAAATAAAAAAATTTTTAGCAAATTTGATTAAATAGTTGTCAAGATATTTTAGTTTAAAAATTAAAAAAATTTTACTAAAATGATTTGTCCCTTTTCTACTAACTCACCCCTATATTTTAAAAGAATTTAACTACAAATAACCGGCAGTAATCATCACCGGTGTGTAATTAACCAATAACGATAAAACAAAAAAATGTTCATTTCATTTACTTTAGGGTTAGGGTGAGGCCTGGGATTTTAGCAGGGTGTCTAATATATGCAAAATTTAGCAAGGAATTTTTTTTGTTAGAATGTCAAAGATAGTTTCATAAACGAATTCTTGTGATATTAGCATTTTTTTAAAAAAAATCTTTATTTTTGTTACACAACTGATTTGCACGTTACACCTGATCCTGCAAATTTATTGGTTAATTACACACCAGTGATGATCACTGCCGGTTATAGTTAGTAAAATTCATTTTAAAAATCTGACTGTAACTTTGTTAATTATAATAAGCTCTACAAATTTGCTAAATATCTTTTAAAAATGGTTTTTTTTAGGCATCTCTAGCTAGAAATATATAACTTAAATATCTCTGGCCTATCGGCCAATTAAAATGCAAAAAAGTCATGTGATCACTATTTTTGATGATCACGCAATCACGTTATTGGGCTGACAAGTCGAACATGTTTGTGTAATCTAAAATCTGATCTTACCCAATGGACCATATTACATGCCAACTTGGTGGTTTTTGTTGCCCAATTAAAATTAAGCTTACGATAAATTACCAAGTCTTCGACAAAGAACAAATGTAAGTCATTATGAAATATTATATAACATTTAATTTATTAAAATTTTAATTATATTTCTATTACTGTATTACAACATTATTATATCATATACTTAAACCCATATATCCAATATTCTCAACTCTATCAAAAAACCCAATACAAAAAGAAAAAAAATCCTAGTGCTAATTCACTTTCAACAAAATATAAAAAACCTAAAAAAAAAGAAAAAAATTAAAAATAAATCAAAATTAGTACCTGCTACTTAAACATTTCCGGTGCTTATTTCACATTACACAAAGCCTTAAAAAGAAAAAAGTAAAAAAAGACGAATAACAACAAAACAACTATATGAAAAAATTCTTACCCAAAATGCTTGCTAGTGCTAATTTATGTACAACAAAGCCTGAAAACCTGAAAACAACATTAGTGACAAGATAAAAAAAAAAATGGACGAACAACAAAAAAAATTCTTACCCAAAATGCTTGCCGGTATTAATTCACACACAACAAAGAGAACCCCGAAATATATATAGATAGGTCAGGTATGAGTTGGCTTATTTTTGAAGTTTTTTATGCAGATCTTTTCTATTTATAGTAATTTAATTGCTTATTTTTAAAGTTTTTTCTGCAGATCTTTTTTTTTTTAGTAACCCTATAATTAACCTGACCTATCTATTTATATTTCGGGATCCTCAACAAAGTCTGAAAACCTAAAAAACAATGTTAGTGACAAGATAAAAAACAACTTCACAAAGAAAATTAAACAATTTACTCAAAAGTACATCCAACCAGTACTTATTACGAAACCAAAGCCTATATAAGTCATCTATTTGAATCATTCTGGTGCCAAGTCATCCATCATAAAGCCTGACCTATAAAAAAAGAAAATTATTTGGCTTCTCTAAAAAAACCAAAAAAACAACTACAAAAGAAAAAAGTAGTACTTATCTTGTAAAACAAACCAAATCTCTTTTACTGGCACTAAGTCGCTTCTTACAAAACCAAGATTAGTAGAAAAAATTATTATTTTTTAGAAAAAGAAAACAAAAGAGAAAAAAGCTTGTACTTACTCAAACCGGTTCCAGCACCCGATCATTCAAATAACAAGCTTGTCTATCAATTATTCTAGTACCAATTTGTTTATTACGAAGTCTGATCTACAAAAAAATAAAGCTAGATAGCTTCTCAAAAACAAAAGAAAAAAATACAAAGAAAAAAGTAGCACTTATCTTATTAGACCAAGCTTTACTAGTACCAAGCCGCTTGTTATGAAACTAAGGCCTTATCCAAACCGGTTCAAGCATCAAACATATGCCAAGTCTCCACCAAGTTCATCTATTCCAATTATTCCAGTACAAAGGCATCCATCACGACAAAAAAAAACTAGTTGGTTTTTTGAAAAAAAAAGAAAAGAAAACTACAAAAGCACCCAAGTTTCCAAACATTCCAATTCCAAGTTCATCCAATTCGTCCATTATGAAGTCTGCCCTACAAAAAAATAAAACTAGATTACTTCTTGAAAAAAAAAACACAAAGAAAAGTTGTATTTATCTTATTAAAACCCAAATCTTCTTTATTGGTACCAAGCTACTTTTTGTGAAACCAAGGCCTTACCCAGACCGGTTCTAGCATTAAGTTCATATCCAAGTCACCATTTCAGCCATTTCAATACCAAGTTCGTCTATTCCAGCATTAAGTTCATGTCCAAGTCTTGGTAGGACCCTAAAGAACTCGATACAACTCAAATAATTCTAAAAAGAAATTTTGTATAGAAATTCATCAAACGTTGAATTTTTATATAGTAAATTTTCAAGTTTTGCTCTATTTTATACATCTATTTGGCTAAAATACTACTAAAATTATACATATTCAGATCTGAGTTGTATTAGAGTTTTCAGGGTCCTGTCTCAGTCCAATATCAAATTTGTCCATTCCAATTATTCCGGTACCAAGTCGTCTATCACAAAGTCTAACCTACAAAAAAAAACTAGTTAGCTTCTTTAAAAAAAAATCTTCAAGAACTATAAAAAGTAATAAACTTGTACTTAGACTAGTTCTAAGCAGGTTCCCATTTTGGTACCAAATTTGCATTTCATAAAACTGAGATCTGCAAAGAAAGAAATCGAAACCTGCGAAGAAAAAAATATTAGTAGCCAAAAAAAACAAATTACAGAAAAAAACCATACTTCCCAATTTTTTGATACCTTTCCTCAATTAAGGGGGCTTTCAGAAATTACGTAATATTTTGTTACTAATAAATTGCAAAATTTTATCCCATCCACCCACACCTGATACTTTATTAGCCAATCAAATTTTATATTTTTTAAAATTTATTCATATATTTCAATTTATGAAATTGATAATAACTATTGCTCTACTGTACCAATTTAGATTATTTAACTACTAAAATATTTGTCTCACTGAGACGATTCTAACAAGCCTAAAATTATTAAAATCTAATTACAGGGTCCCAAGATTGTTCAACATTTGATAGTGATTTTTTAGAATCACTAAGTAAATTTCTTTAATATTTAATAACTTTTGATCCACTAGTTTGTTTTGGATAATTTAACTACCAAAATGTTCGTCTTGGTGAGATGATTCTAGCAAGCCCAAAATCACTAAATTCTAATCACAGGATTCCAAGATCAATAAAGATTTTATTGTTTGTTTATCAATACAAAACTTTATCGATCTTGGAATTCTGTGATTAGAATTTAGCGATTTTGGGCTTGTTAGAATCGTCTCACTAAGACGAACATTTTGGTAGTTAAATCATCCAAAACAGGCTAGTGGATCAAAAGTTATTTAATATTAAAGAAATTTACTAAGTAATTCTAAAAAATCACTATTAAAATTACACAAAAGTTGAACTATCTTGGGACCTTGTAATTAGATTTTAACGATTTTGGGCTGTTAGAATAGTCTCAGTGAGACAAACATTTTAGTAGTTAAATCATCTAAATTGGTTCAGTAGAACAATAGTTATTGATAATTTTATAATTTTATACTTTTGACCAGAATTATAAAAATTTGATCAGAAGTATAATTATAACCTGATATTTTTGGAACCCACCTACCTACAAAAAAATTACGTAATTTCTGGAAGCCACTAAAGATAGTGAATTGACTCAACAAAAAAATTGTTGATCGATGATTGATTAAAAAAAGTTTTCAATGATCGATCAAAAATCGATTATGTATATTTAATTGAGTATAATCGATCAAGTATAAAATTTATAAGCTCGAGCATATATAATCGATCAATCATTAGGTCAATCATTAATCAATTATCAAATTAAAAATTAGGTAACTATATAATGTAGGGTGCTCTCAAGCACCTAAATTACAATCACTTTGTAGGCATTTTATTTCACAAACAATTAGACTTCTCTGCTTTGTGTACTCAATAACCATTATGTAAGTGTTCACAGCAAACATTAGGGGCTGTGGGAATTCTAATACTTCTGATTTTCTTAGTTACGGTAATAGATCTGTGTTCAATATTTAATTAGGGGAATAGAATTAGGATGAACAAGTGAGCTTGCTGCTGCAATGATTAAGGGGAGCACTATTTATCACCTGATTTTTTAGGTAGGTGGGGGTAGAGCAATTACCAGGTCCTATATATAATATAATATATATAATATATATAAATATATATTTATATATATTATTATATATATATAATTTTTAATATTGAATAACTTTTGATCCACCAGTCCATTTTTGATAATTTAACTACCAAAATGTTTGCTTCAGTGAGACAATTCTAACAAGCCTAAAATCACTAAATTCTAATCACAGGATCCTAAGATCAACAAAGATTTGTATTCTATAAACAATTAATAATTGGATATGTCTAATTCAGTGCATCTAAGTTCTATAATGAATACCATGTGCAATATCGATCAGAATCAGATTATTTTGGTACCATTCGATTCGTCTCATTGAGACTAGTGCTCCTAGGTCCGGTCCGGGTCTGGTCCGAAATCTGCAAACTGGTCTAAGTCCAAATATAATTATATGTATTTTTTGGCGCTAAACAAGTTTACTTAGTGCATTTTGTTAGAATAAATTAGTAAAATTTTATGAATCATAAGATTTTATAGAATTTTATTAATAAAATTCTATAAAATCTTATAATTCACAAATTTTTATTAATTAATTCTAACAAAATGCACTAAGTAAACTTGTTCAGCACCTAAAAATACATTAAATCGGCAGGGTTGTTTTTATTTTACTTGAAATTTGGAGAAAAGATGCATAATTTTGGATTTTTGATCAAAAAAGTCAAATTTAAGCATCTTTTCTCCAAATTTCAAGTAAAATAAAAACAACCCTGCCGATTTAATGTATTTTTAGGTGCTGAACAAGTTTACTTAGTGCATTAAGTTAGAAATAATTAGTAAAATTTTGTGAATCATAAGATTTTATAGAATTTTATTAGTAAAATTCTATAAAATCTTAAAATTCACAAATTTTTATTAATTAATTCTAACAAAATGCAATAAGTAAACTTGTTCAGCACCTAAAAATACATTAAATCGGCAGGGTTGTTTTTATTTTACTTGAAATTTGGAGAAAAGATGCATAATTTTGGATTTTTGATCAAAAAAGTCAAATTTAAGCATCTTTTCTCCAAATTTCAAGTAAAATAAAAACAACCCTGCCGATTTAATGTATTTTTAGGTGCTGAACAAGTTTACTTAGTGCATTTTGTTAGAATTAATTAGTAAAATTTTATGAATCATAAGATTTTATAGAATTTTATTAATAAAATTCTATAAAATCTTATAATTCACAAATTTTTATTAATTAATTCTAACAAAATGCACTAAGTAAACTTGTTCAGCACCTAAAAATACATTAAATCGGCAGGGTTGTTTTTATTTTACTTGAAATTTGGAGAAAAGATGCATAATTTTGGATTTTTGATCAAAAAAGTCAAATTTAAGCATCTTTTCTCCAAATTTCAAGTAAAATAAAAACAACCCTGCCGATTTAATGTATTTTTAGGTGCTGAACAAGTTTACTTAGTGCATTATGTTAGAATTAATTAGTAAAATTTTATGAATCATAAGATTTTATAGAATTTTATTAATAAAATTCTATAAAATCTTAAGATTCACAAATTTTTATTAATTAATTCTAACAAAATGCACTAAGTAAACTTGTTCAACACCTAAAAATGTATTAAAACAGCTAGTTTGTTTTTATATTATTTGAAATTTGGAAAAAAGATGCATAATTTTGGATTTTTGATCAAAAAAGTCAAATTTAAACATCTTTTCTCCAAATTTCAAGTAAAATAAAAACAACCCTTTTGATTTAATATATTTTTAGGTGCTAAACAAGTTTATTTAGTGCGTTTTGCTAGAATTAATTAGTAAAATTTATGAATAATAAGATTTTATAGAATTTTATTGATAAAATTCTATAAAATCTTATTACACGTAACTCTGGTTATACCGACATCTGGATATAACGACAACATAGTAAAATCTTTCTATACCGGCATTTTTTTCAAAAATTTAATATAAAATGTCGGTATAACTCACTGTATCGACATTTTGAATTTTTTTACTAATGAACCAAAAATATCAATATAACCAGAGTAACGTGTATTCACAAATTTTTGTTAATTAATTTTAACAAAACGCACTAAGTAAACTTGTTTAGCACCTAAAAATACATTAAATCAGCAGGGTTGTTTTATTTTACTTGAAATTTAAAGAAAAAATGCTTAAATTTGACTTTTTTGATCAAAAATCCAAAATTATGCATCTTTTCTCCAAATTTCAAGTAAAATAAAAAACAACTCTACTTATTTAATGTATTTTTAGGTGCTGAACAAGTTTACTTAGTGCGTTTTGTTAGAATTAATTAATAAATATTTGCGAATTTTAAGATTTTATAAAATTTTACTAATAAAATTCTATAAAATCTTATTATTCACAAAATTTTACAAATTATTTTTAAATTAATGCACTAAGTAAACTTGTTCAACACCTAAAAATACATTAAATTAGCAGGGTTGTTTTATTTTACTTGAAATTTGGAGATAAGAAGTTAAAATTTGTCTTTTTTGATCAAAAATCCAAAATTGTGCATTAAATCTTTAAATTTCAAGTAAAATAAAAACAAACCAGCTGTTTTAATACATTTTTAGGTGCTGACCAAGTTTACTTAGTGCATTTTGTTAGAATTAATTAATAAAAATTTGTGAATTATAAAATTTTATAGAATTTTATTAATAAAAATTTATAAAAACTTATGATTCATAAAATTTTACTAATTTATTCTAACAAAATGCACTAAGTAACTTGTTCAGCACCAAAAAATACATATAAATATATTCGGACTCAGAATAGTCTGCAGACTTCGGGCCAGATCCAGACTTGACTAAAAAGTCTGAATATAAAAAATAAATTTACTTAGTAATTTTAAAAATTACTATTAAAATTACACAAAAGTCGAACGATCTTGGGATTCTGTGATTGGATTTTGATGGGTTTGGGCTTGTTAGANAATTACTATTAAAATTACACAAAAGTCGAACGATCTTGGGATTCTGTGATTGGATTTTGATGGGTTTGGGCTTGTTAGAATCGTTTCACTAAGACGAACATTTTGGTAGTTGAATCATCCAAAACAGACCAGTAGATCAAAAGTTATCCAATTTTTAATATATATACATATTATTAAATTTTAACCAATCAAATGCTTAGAAAAATTATCAGGTGGAGGTAGGGGGTCAGCTACTTAGTGAAACCCTAATCAGGTGATTTCTGGCACTCCCCTAATCAATGTTTAATCATTCCATCATCGATTACTAAAATTACACCATATCAATACCTAATCCCAATTTGGACCTTATGATCTTCTGACACTGATGTGAGATACTCATATCACATTTTCCGTCTTTTTTTCAAAAATATGCGACAATTATTTAACAATTAATATATAGGCACACAGACAAAATTTTGTATATAGATAGTTTATATCATATGTATACTATATGTATTTCACATACTATACGCACTATACAACTATATGTACTGTACATACTGTACGCTAAAAAATTCAGATATCATATAAATAGCACATTACTAATTATAACCTATTAAAACAAGAAAAACGTTTAGATCCTATAATAGGTTCCTAAACTTACATTTTTCTATATATTAAAATTTTTTGATTGATCAAATATATACTTATTTGATCAATCAGTATTATCGATTATTGATTAATCTATTTTTGCTTGAGCCCATTAATTGGTGCTTGATCATTAATCTAAGTCGATCAATGATCGAGTATCATATAATCGAGTCAATTTATACCTAAAGAGTTAAAAAACAGAAAAGCAGCAAAAAAAACAAATTTACATACCGGTATATCATCAGACTATCAGATAATCTTATGTATGGAGTGCATGCTCGGGGTATGCTCAAGCGCTATTGATTGCATGTCGACAGTCAGATTAGCCAATTACATGACTTTCTTGGTTTTGATATGCTAATTAAGCCAAAGATATTTAAGTTATATATTTCTGGCTAGAAAAACTCTTTAAAAATATTGTTTCTACAAAAAGTTGATGTATTCTAAAGTATACTATTTTATTGTCTAGTATAGGCTTCTTGCACTATAGAAATATTTATAATATTATTTTCTTTTAAAGTTACTAATAAAATAAAAATTTGGCCATATTTATATAAAAAATATAACAAAATTTAAAAGAAAAATATATATGTAGCCGCTGGCTATGCATAGCCGTTTCACAAATTAACAATTGGGATATAAACAATTGATAATCGATAATGATCATCAGTTTGATTTTTTTTTGCTTTTAGTTTAACAATTCTTTCTTTTTTTCAAATAACAGAATTACGTCGATTTTGGTATCGTTGTTACTGCAGTACTAGTGTTGCCATAATAGCATTTCGTAGTTACTGTGCCATTATTCTAGTGTTATAGTTACCATCGTTACTTGCATATTTTTGTCTAGTTCTTCATTTATGGTGCTGTAAAAGACCTTCTTGGTATGGGCATGTTGTTATTAAAAACATTTTATGCTTTCTTGGAAATTACAAGAAGTATAATTCTATTTGTTTTGGTTTTTGTGGTTTTTATGGTTCTTGTTCTGTTCTATGAGCATGTTACTAATACTTCAAATTTTTTTTTGGTGTTGTGAAGGACGTTGTTGGTGCTGTTTTGAATAGAGATGCTGTTAATGGAATCAACACATCGTCCGGGTTAGATGCTTATCACTTACCATTTTTCAGTACTAGTTATTGAAATGCTTTCGACGTTGCTTGACTTGTTTTCTTTGTTGTCTTGGTGAAATGATTTGTTGCATTGTTATAGTGTTCCATATTAGGGTTTAGGGTTAGGATAATTGGGAATTTGGTTAAAATTGTATTTTGTGCTTAGAGTTAGGTAGTTGGGATTTAGCGGTTAGAGTTGTGAGATTTTAGGTTAAAATTGTACTTTCTTTGATGTCTTGGTGAAGCGATTCATTGCATTGTTGTAGGACCCCAGACAATCATATTTGATCTGGTATGTATGAAATGAGATAAATTTTTTAAAAAAAATTTAAATGGTGGTATGTAAAAAATGAGTTTTTCAGAAAAATGTGGGGGTAAAATGAGGTAAATAAAAAAATAGTGGTAGGATTTTTTATAGATAAATTTTTAAAATTTTTAAGGTAGTATATTTAATTGAGATAAATTATCATGCCAGATACTATAGTGAAGTAATGTACGTGAAGGAATATGCGTGAAGGAATGTACATTATGGTGGTAACTCAAATAGTAAATCAAAACTAGATTTTTCATATTATACAAACAAAGATCAATTTAATCAATTTAATTGTTATATCATCGCTATATAGATTGGCATCTTTACAAATTAATTATATTTATTAAAATTAATTACTTTAAAATGACGCAACTTAATGAAAACACAACGAATTACTTTAAAATTTTTACAAGTAACTTATTAAATATAAGAGAATAAAGTTACACTTTCGGATTTTCTATTAACATATAAACTTGAATGTTCATCTTATAAATAATTTAAATTTTATTAGTTTTTTAATTGTCCTCTTGTTCGATTTCCTCTTCGGGCTCGGGCTCTTCCTCGTCTTCTTCTTTGGTTTCCGTTTCTTCTTCTAATTCTTTGGTTAAGTCTCCATTTTCTCCCTCAGGTTGTTCCCTTTCCAAATTTTCTAAGTCAATTTTCTTCTCCAGGGGTTGCTTGGTTTCTTCTTCTTTCATTTCTAATTCGGCTAGATCGATTTTGTTAATATGGGTTTTGATTTTCTTATATTCTCGATGAGTAAATTTCCCGTAAACTCAGATGGAAAAGTGAAAAAAATAAAAAAAAATTAGATCTTAACTGTACAAGTTGAAACTTTAATAGAATATTTGCGAAAAATCAAGTGTAACTTTTTAGAAATAACTTTTGCAAAGAGCTTTTAGTTAAAAGAAATTAGAAAAAGAAGTGTGATGCCAAGGTGCATTCTTTAGAATTTTGTGCATTATTTATTAATTAAATATATATCAATATTTAATCGATTATTTTAATTTTACTGATTAAAATCTGATCATAGTAAATTACTAATACTGCAACATAGTTTTGATTTACTAGTTGAGTTACCACCCTAAATATACATGAAGAAACAATAGAATCACGTATCTTCATTTTGGAGCGAGTTGGGTGGGTCACGCAAATTAATTTCAAGAACCTGCTACGTCATCCCCAATTCTTATACTTACTTGATACCTCTAATTCTTAATTCCATTCATTATTTATTGTTATTGATCTTCCCACGCCGTTCCTTTCTTATGCACTATTTTCTAATTATAAGATGCGATATTCTTCCTGTAATAGTGTTTTTGAGGTGAAGGTAATGTTGTTAGCCGAAATCATTTTATGCTTGTAGAAATATTTCGACATTTGATATTTAGGCTGCCGAAATGTCTAAATATTATTGAAATCCTAAATTATGCCGAAATGTCTAAATAATGTCGAGATGTCTAAATAATGTCGAAATGTCTAAATTAAAAAATAATATGAAAAAACATATAGTAATAGGTTTGCTATCCAAACAAGCTCTAGTGTTCATACTTTAACATCAATACCTCTAGTCTAGGACTAATTATTTGAACCCAGACCAATCAACTTACATATAAACTACTGACCTCTCGGTTCTAAAATTTTCTAAACCCCAAGGTCCTAAACTACATAAAAACACAAGCATAAGAAAGATGTCTAACATACGCCCATATAGCTAAAGAGAATCGGAGCGTCATCCTGCAGCATCTGTTTCAGGTCCCTGCACTGCTATTGCAGCCACGGAACTGTATGTAAATATCACAAAGTAGGGATGTGAATCGATTCTAAAAATCAAAGTCGATGATCAAAACCTCAAAATCGTTTTAGAATCGATGTTCGAATTCTAAATCTTTATAGTTATTTCTTGTATTGAGTGCCTGATTAGATTCTATTTTTTATTATTTAATACTGTAAGTTATTAGGTTTTACAAATAATATGAAAAGCAATATACAAAGTTTTTTGGTTGTTTTAAAGCTATACCAGAGCTTATTGCGCTTTGCAAAAATGTGTGATCTCTGCAAATCACGAGAAATCAGCCGATTTTTCAATTCTTGAAGAGTTTTAATGATTTCGAATAAAACATAGACGTTTTTGATGAAAATGATGATCAATAGAGAATTAAAATTTTCACCATCATCACCATGTAAATTACAGGGTCACACTTTTTGCAAAGCGTTATAATTAAATAGAATCTTGCATTAAGTCATATAGTATTATATTTAGTCAACTATTTAGACATTTAGTCACATAGTATTTATTTAGTCAACTATTTAGACATTTAGACAAATTTAGACTTTTGACATTTCGAAAAAAAATAATGCCATGTCGAAATATATTTAGACAGTATTTCGACTAACAACATCAGGTGAAGAATCATGTGGCTGTTCTACTTTTCGATCACATGATATCCTATCACTTCGCATAAAATAGTGTTGAATCTTCTTATTGGTAAATAGCGTGATAGATGGACTTTCTGTTTTAATATAATAGATAATAGATATTAATAATTCTTTAGCAATCCAAATCATATAATAGATATTAATGAACATATAGTATTTTAGATTGTATTTTACGTTGTTTAAATCAAAAAGAACAAAAATAAATAAAATATTTTTACTATACTTTTACAAAAATATATCTATAATTTTTACCACTTTGTGTTGCATTAGTTGCATTATCTTAAAAACTAGCTAATTAATTAGTATGCAGTAATCTAAGATTAAAATATATTAAGAATAAATTTTCATTATAAAATTTAAATTTTATTTGATTTGGTTGAGTTATTGGAAATAAAAAAATTTTATGTATGGTTTAATCTGATATGTAAAAGTTTAGGTCAATTATAGATTTTTTTATATATGGTATGTATAAAAGTGAGTATAAAATCTAAAAAATTTTGGGGTAGATTTTTTTAAATCTTATAATCTTATTTCCTCCCACATTATATATAATTGTCCGGGGTCCTATTGTTGTGGTGTTCCATATTAGGGTTTGGGGTTAGAGTAGTTGTAACTTATATTAAATTTGTACTTCTTGGTCATTGGAATGTAATGGTTAGGATTGTGAGGTTTTATATTAAAATTGTACTTTGTGACATACGATATAATTTAATAAAATTTTTTCTTATTAGTTATATAAAAATTCATATCGCAATAATGTTGTAATCGATAAATTCATAATAACTAAAATCGATCACGTGAGCTATAGATTGTGTAACTGGCTATATGTAGCCGTGGCTACATATAAATTTTCCCAATTTAAAAATATAATAAATTTATAAAAAACATAATAAATTTTTAAGATATTAGCCAATCAAAATTCTGTACTTGTTTCAAATTTGGCCACCTCTAAAAAAAGTTGTTGGTTTAAGGAGTTCTGTACTGTAGATGTCTAAAGAAAATTATAAAAGAGTAATAGTGATCTGTGTGCATATATATCTGCAAATTACAGATTTTAATTATTTATCAGATCAAAACAATTATGTACTTCAAAAATAGCTATTTTGTTAAGTTTTTTTTTTGAACTTAAAATGGATTCCATTTACCTAGTACTGTATTTTTGCAAAATAATGGGCATGGGTGTTATTTTGAATAATGGCCCGAATTAAGCTTAATTTAGGCCAAGATTTATAATTTCACCTCTGCGCATTATTTGCAATTGTTTCAAATTAATAAAAACATAGTTTCTACTCTACAATAATATTTGATAATATTTATTTCAAATTTTAAACGCAAATTTTAGCTAAATTTCTTTTGGTTTCATTTCAACTTTGCTATCTTTTTTTTTAAAAAATAGCAATTTTGATTGGCTAGTCAACATGTAATATTTACTCAACAACTATTTTTCACATTTGGAATGGTCGCCCCTGTAAAATTTTATTAATACCATAGTACTAGAAAACAAAAAAAAACTTATAACAAAACTTACAATATAAATACACACAAAAATTCATTACTTATACTTAGAGAATAGATCTATTTGCATAAAATAGGTAAATGCAATATTTATTAAGAATCTACATACAACATACGAACCCCAACTTTAACTGCTAATTTACGCAAGAACCAACCAAATTTAAATATTAGGCCCGGGCCTTCTACTACTAAGAGCCTGTACCTATTCAAGTTAAACAATTAGAAATAAAAGTCAATAGTTATAGACGAAAACGTTTCTAGTTACTTTTACTCTACAGTGTAATTTGTTCAATAAATGGTGGGCATATTTTATCTTCTAAGTGAAGTTCTTGGGGTTACTGTTTTTTTTTTGACTAGTGAATATAGACGTTCTTTCGAAGCGAAAAATGGGATTTGCGGTAATTTTTATTTAATGAAACGTTACATTCCAAAAGTACTTTAAAATGTATAAATAAGTTACCCGAGCAATTGATCTACACCAGCCTACGGGCCTGGGCCTACTAAAACATGCTATATATTTTGTGTAGTCGACCATGATTTATCGACTCGACTAAGTCAATATTGCTTGATCACCTTAATTGTGCTTTCAGAAGTTATACGAGATTTTCTCATATTTTTTCTCAATCTTGCTCGTATTTTATGTTCGTTGTCTTTCTTTTCAGAATTTTCCAGATCTTACTATCATACAATTCCTATTTTTAAAATTTTTTGTAATTCCATAATTCTATATATACAAATCTCTTTTTTACTAAAGAGGGGCAAATCACCGAATCGAATTGGTCTGAGTGGTTACTGTAATTTTTATTAATATAATCTGACATAAAATCGACTAAGTCGATTTTTGAGACTAAGCCGGGCTAAGTCGATAAAATCGACTAATGCAAAATCGACTACAAAACACTACAATTATTACTGTATTAGAAAGACAGATTATTGGACATCATTTTTTGAGACTAAAGGTTTATTTTTATTAATAATATATTAGTAATATATTATTAATAAAAATAAACCTTTAGTCTCAAAAAATGATGTCCAATAATCTGTCTTTCTAATACAGTAATAATTGTATTGTCAAATAACCTGCCCCACTATCAGAAATTTTTGGGGTATTAAAATTCTATGTCGCATATTGATGCATATTGGCCCATATGTTAACTATGGTGTGATCGATCATCATCTCTACTGTATTACACCCAAGAAGCAATACCAATAAACGAAGATGCAGTGTAATAATGTTTACGATAAAAGAGCGATTGTGTATCCGGATGTTCGGGTAATTACTGAATATATCCGATATAGAATCAGACCTTTATGCTTAAGTTTAATTGGCCTACTTTAATTATAATATATCGATATATTATATTAAAACAAAATAGAGTTTTAAAAAAAAAAAAAAAAAAAAAATTACGTATATATAAATCGTACAAATACAGTATCTGGTATATACGTACGTACTTAAGCAGATAATATTAATATATATATATATATTTAAATATATCGGTATGATAATAATTAAAGTTACATATACAGATATTATATTTAAACTTGTTATATAACAGTATAAAGTATGTAACAGTAATAAAATCTTACCGGCAAGAAAAAATTTTGAGTGATCACAATTTATTTGTTATTTGTTAAATATAAATGCGCTAATTATAAATAGTAGGCATTTGACACGCGGAAATCCCTATACGTAAGCTTAGGGGTCGGAAGATATAAATTTGCGTTACGACTTCTTTGTCTTTCAAGTTATACAAGATAATGTAATTCGATTTGTTTCGGAATAAATTTAAAGCCCCGGATTACGGGAAATAAAGATATCAGATATCCCATTACAATTATTACAATTGTATAATTACCATTATTTTACAGTGGATAAAGTTATTTTTTCAATTTTTCTACGCGCTGAGTAAATGTATAAATATAACGATTATAACAATTAAATTACGCGCATAAATAAGAATTATTTTATTTGGTTGTTTCACTGACGATCGTACGTTTCACTAATGTAGTGATCATAACGAAGTCTTTGAATTGCTTCATACTTTCAATTTTCAAGCTGTTTTTTTCGACTTGTACTTGCGATGAAGCAAAATAATAAAGGTACTTGTCGTGAAAATTAAAGTCTCTTTTACTTTCTTTAGTTGTAGGTTTCATGTCTAACTCTGAACTTTATATTGCATACTTTTCTTCAAAGAAAAAATTTCACTTACGCCTATAAATTTTAGTAAATTATCGTTTAACAAAGCTAGCAAAAAATTTGGCAAACAAATTAGTCCAATATTACTTTCTGTTTCACCGATCGCGGAAAAGCCATCCTTCCTAGAGTCTTTACCAGATTCTCACCGTCCTCCTTCACCTTTATATGACAATAATAACGAGGGTGAACGCCCTGCTCTTCCAAAATCACATTCAGCAACAGATCTTAGAACACAAGTGAGAGGGAGAATTTTTCGTTCTTTCTCCCAAACGAGCGTTCCTGTCATTTCTACAAATAATTATTTGAATAGGCTGTCACATGCTTCTTCTGGTGGAAGTTCAAAGGTTTCTACCATAGCTATCGCGCGTAAACATAGTTTACCACCAACAGCTGATCTTTTTCAAAATGATCAACTAATTAGACCATACATGACTTTGGCTGAATTTAAAAGGATGGATAAACATCCTCGACGACAAAGAGCAATTTTAGCTGCTTTGCAACGACAGGACAATAAATTAAGAAAAGAAGGTATTATAAAAGATACGAATAAAAATTTAAAAGGAAAAAAAGGTACAAATTATTAGATTTATTTATTATGTAATATATGTAATACATATTGTGAGTCCTATGTCTATTTTCACGATAATTTAATAATATATTTAATAGATCGAAAACTCTCAAAGGCCAAAGAATCAATCAATAACAGATCTACTTTATCCTTGGTTAGACGGGGTTCTTCTGGTACTATCTCTCTAAAATTTCTTGGTATAAAAAAGGGTAAGAAAAGAACTACTTCTGGTAGGTTATCATTTTATAATTTTTATTTTATGACTAATTAAAATTATTCAAATTATCTGATTTAAAAAAAAAATTTTTTTTTTTTTTACACAAAAGTTTTATTAAACAACCTTATATTAGCCATTAGGGATAATAAAGTTTCGGATGCATTAGCAATACTTTCATATATACCTAATAGTTCTTTTAATTCTTTAAAAAAGAAAAAATCTGTTGAAGCCAATCGTGCTTTTTTGATGGCTATTGCTCATCGAATGGATGATGTTGCATTGGCAATGTATGAACGAGGTATTCCAAGTGATGTAAATTCACCAATTTTAGTAAAAAATTCAAAGAATACGGATCGTGGAGGAATTTCTGGCTTGAAATTTCCAAGCTATTTTATTTTGGCTGTTGCTCTTGGGTTGAATGAGCTTGTAAAAGCAATGGTGAAGGTAATTTTTTATTTTATTTATTTTAAATATATACACTTTTTTTTTCCATCTAATAATTTTTTTCTATAATTATTCTTTTTTTAAAGCGAGCAAACATAAACCAGACATGGTTTGGTCTTTCACCACTGATAATTGCTGTATCTCAGGCAACTACGGGTTTAAAGTCAATGTCCAGGACTACTTTACTTATCAAGCTTTTATTGGACAATGGCGCAGATCCGTCACAAGGGTTACCATTAGAACAATTTAATACATTGAGGAAATTAAAGGCTAAGCAATATATGAGAAGATTGAACATTTTAAATTCATTAAATTCATTAAAATCTGATGAGGTCCCAAGTGAATCAGATAGATTTGATTCCGTTCCTCAACAGTTTGATAGCATCGCCTGGAATTCAAAAAGAAAAGAGGAAATGGAAAATTTTTCGAAAGTAAAGTGGGTATTTCCAATAGATATTGCTGCAGTCTCTGATAATCTTGAAATTGTGAGGATGTTGTTATCTAGGTTTGTTATCTTAGAGTTGTCCTGATTTATTTGGTATGAAAAAAAAATTTATTGTATAATACAATAATCTTCATTTATAGGATGGATTAGAGTAGCGATCCGGATCTTTAAAATCCTATCCATCCGAATAATCTTCAGATCCCATACGAATTTTAAATAAACTATCCCAAAAAAAAATAATTATATTCGGATAGGCTTTGATTATTCGTCGTTATCCGTTTTAATATTAATCAGTAACTACGTATAATTAATAGATCATATTATTTTTTAATGTAATTAGTGACTAAGCATAAATAATAAATCATTATTTTTTTATTTTGATCAGTGACTATGTATAAATAAGATCTTTTTTTTCATATTATCAATACTTTCATTAAAAAATGTCTAATTCTAACAAAAGACAAACCATATCTGATTCTAACATTTCTAACTATAATGAAATTAACGAATCTTCTGAAGAACTTATTCATTTGACTTATCAGGAAAGATCAGTTTGGTGTGGACATTCTTTCGACAAGAACTTCATAAAAAAAAAAAGGCAACCGGACAAAATATTCAATATGTAAAGTCAAATATTAAATGGTAAAGATATGTGGAAAACTGATTGGACATTTGAGTGCTGAACATGGTATAACAAAAATCGATCAAATTCCTAAAATGGTAAATATACTATATATGTCAAGTTTTTTATTTTGTTAATTTAACATTAATTAATTTAATAAAATTTAAGTAAGATCCATTCGTCCTCATGATGAAAAGCGACAAAAGGAATTACAACAATACTTGTTACTTGGCTCATATCAGATTCACATCCTTTAATTATTGTCCAAAGTGAATTTTTTCGTCAATTTATAAATGAACTTGATCCAGCATTTCAAATTCCTGATATTAATTAATTAAGCAAATCATTCAACAAGCTTACAATCATTCAATTCCTATTTTACGCGAATATATTAAGCAAAAATGTACTTAAAGTTTCACTTACGACGGATTTATGGACTGCCAAACATTGTCAAGGCTATCTTGGAATTATCGTAAATGGTCATATAAAAGACCCCCCCCGATAGTAGACCCCCTCTATTATACCCGGGTATAATTCAAATTTTTTAATTTGTGGAATGTAGGTCGTCTATATGGCCATTTACGGTACATGTATACACGAGTGTCTAAATTATTTTGTCTTTGACGTAATTTAAATAGCTAATTTATTTTTAGGCAGATTAAATCGTAAATAATTAGGATGTCAAAATAATTTAGGCAGAAAAAATTATTCTAGCGTGCCAATATGTTTTAGGATGTTTAAAATATTTTCGCCATTCCAAAATATTTTCGAATGACAACAATTAAATATAATATTTAAATTAATTTTTATATTAAATAAATATTAGCGAGGTTTTTTACTGCAACTTTTACATTAAAAATCTATTATCTTTGAACCCCTCAAAACCTATATGCATGGTGGTCATGTTTTGTATCGGTATTGGGAGGTTACAGATTTGAAACCATTATTGTAGAAATTACTGCTGAACCTCTCAAAACCGATCTTGCAACCTGTTAAATCTGATAAAAAAACCGTTTCTCTATATGATTCTAACTGTTATGATGTTTTCATATCTGGATTACGACTCTGCTTTAGCAAAAAAAAAAAAAAAAACCGGGTCCAAGCCATATGACTCGGGATTAATCGACAAAACGAGGGAATTTACGGGTTTGGCTAAAAAAGAATAACGGATAGATTTAATATCAGATTCGGATATATCCGTTTAAATAATATCTACGTTAAATCCGGATATAGTTATCCGGATCGTTACTCTAGGATGGATGCATCGAGTGTTTCAAGCAGCCTTTCTGTTCAACGGGATGTAATAATGCTCACTCTTGAACTTGCCCATTCCGGAGCAAACGTAAATCAACGGGTATACATATACATATTCATATTCGAGGAAATATACCAATACACATTGCAGCACGTTCCAGACATGTAGATATGGTAGTTGTACAGTATAACCACCATATTGAATTGTAATAGTATAACTTATACTATTACAATTAGGAATAAATGTTAATGCAAAAGATTGGTAATATATTTTGAATTATTTTAATTTTTCTCGATGCTTCTAGTTTTTTTAAATATATGATTACGGAAATTATAGGACGAAGCGATGAGCCAAAAATACCTTAACATCTGTCCTATATTGATTACTGCAGGCGCAGGTAATTAACCGTTGTGAGTTTTTTTATCTTTAGAAAATATGATGAGATATATTGAATGTTTTAATTTAGATACGAAACTTGTTAATAACAAAGGACAGACAGCTATCGAGCTGGGTCTAGAACGTGGGCTAACTCAGGAGCAAATTAACCAATTTTTAGGTTTGATAATTTAGCAAGTCATATGATAATTCATTTTAGAATATTAAACTTTCTAGGTAAAGCGTAAAACCTTTTTATATATATAATAGCTAATAAAAGTTTTACGTTCGTTTCTATCTTTAATTTGTATTTATATATTTCTTAATAATAATGTATGTAAAAAAGGGTATTATTTTTTAAAAAAACTAACATTTGATAAATCATTGATCATTAAAATTCTTAAAGCGTTGTTATTTTGTATTTCCCCCGTAATTTAAAATTTGCGATAATATCTTGTAATTACCTAGACTAGGGATTTATATAGTACAATAAAATTTCGATATAAGGGTCTAAATTTTATTACACATAAGGTTTTGGGTGTTCTGAACACTTTTACTTAGAATCCCTAAACTTAATTACTTAAATTATTGAGGTATAGCGTCCAGGTTATCAATAACCCCCGGTATTACACTGTATTAAATTATAAATACAGTATTCTTAAAATAAATATTTTTTATATAGTATTACATATTATAGCTAGTGTTTATTTTCACGTGCCCGCATCTGTGCGTATTCAATCGAACTTTATTTCAAAAAATCAATTAGGATCCGCACAGATGCACGTACACTAATTAAAAAGTACACCAATGATGCTAATGAAGCTTAATACTATATATAAATTAGGATTAGAGGTTATCAACACTTGTATATACAGTACCTCATTATTATCAATAAATAAAATATTTTTTGTTATGTCTTATTACATAATGTTCACATACCATATTGTTAACAAGCCTTCATTATTTATAACAATATTCTGATATTACCATATCAATCGTCACGCTTTGATAATCATCCAAAATTTATATATAATAATTACCCGCGAATATTTTACCTCTCTCAAAAGGGCGCTTTTATATTCGTGTTATAGTTTCTTGAATATTTAAAGCAAGATTCGGTCTTTTTTGGCTAGGATCGTTATCCGCTTTTAACGAAAAAATGCATATACAAGGCGGATGTCTAAAACCGTGTTCAGTCATTTGTTTTTAACTTTTTAATTAAAGTTAGAGTAAGGGTTAGTCTGGATTTGGGGTTAAGGCATGTCTTATAGTAAAATTGTCTTCCCGACATTTTTTATTAATGCCCCGAGATAGGTTTAGACACTCGTTTCCTTGTATTTGTTGCAGTTTTCTGTGTTTCACATAATACCACAGAATTCACATAAATATGCTTATATCACATAGTTTGGCGTTTATCACCGCAGAATAGCACATAATGTGGCAATTTAATTTGACAATTGATTGGCAAGTCGATAGATAAAGTCACAGATCCGGTATCTCCCGACGTAGAATTTGAATGAACTCAAATTACGAGCAAGGTCATGAAAACTTTTTCGTTACAAAATCGCACATAAATTTGGTAAGCACGCCACAGAATCGCACATAATTTGGTCAAGTTACCGCAGAATCGCGCATAATTTGGCAAATATAGTTCACATAATTTAAATTTTGTCACCACAATTTTGGTTTTGTCACCGCAGAAAATCCCTGTCCCTGATTTGTTGTATTTTTCGCTGTTTTTCTATCCGCGTCAATCAAAAACAAATAATTTTATTGGTTATACCGGTATGTCACGTGATTGGGTACGGGTTTAGATTATACGTTAACAACGATTCTAAAAATGTTTAGTACACTTCACGAGTGTTGTTCCGTATAAATACTATAACCCCTAGAAATAATGTCACGCTTTACTGCTTTACTAAGAGTGCTCCCAAGCATCTTGTAGTTAGCTAGTGATCGATAATTGAAGCGGATATTAAATTTTAGCCACCAGCACAACTCGTGATAAAAAAAGATGGTCTCGTCCATCTTTTTTCTTATGACCGACTAAACTATTAAATTACAATTTACAATATCGTATTCATAATTATATATTCTAAAGCACTCGCTACTATACCTTTCATACCTATTTTCTATAATTCCCAATCATCTTTGAACGCTATTATTTTCCTAAAAGTATTACCGTTCGTCGCTGCATATAGTATCCCCTAGAGTAGTATCCCCTTTTTTGACAAGCGATTTGTCACCAATTTTTATAATTATTAAAATAGTGCGATATTTTATTGGGTTTGAAATAGCAAGGTATATAGATCAGTAACGATTAATTTGTATTATCCTCCCATCTCCCAATGTCTGGGGATATTATTCAATCTGGGCCGGCTTTCTTGAAAAGTACCCGGGGTACAATTTGCAGCGCTATACGGATTCTTTAAGCACGATAATCATACATTTTTAAATACTCTGCAACCTAATAAAATATCTTAAACCCTACTTCTAATCCTATCAAGACCTTACAACTAGAGATGTTAAACAGCTCAGTTTAGTTGGTTTTCGAATCGGTTAAAATCAAGTTGTTTAAAGTCGACTCAACTTCGACTTCACTAACATCACATGAAATTTAAATAGATATAGCAAGAGCGACTTCGATTTGTACTATGCATTAAATCAATAAGACGTTTCACATATTAAACACTCAAGTCTGATCGAACCGAACAATTGACATCCCTATTTACGACCCACGATTGCCTATAACTTACTGCATTTGCATCCTCCCAACGCGAACCCTGTTAACCAATTGAACTGCTCAATTTAAATTCGCCGTTACTTATTGAATTACAAATTCGTATAACATGAATCCTTGCTTATGGTTATAGATTTGTGGGCGAGGTATAGTTTATACCAATGAAATATCGGTTGGTTTGTGCACAGTACATACACCTCATGTACAAATAGAAATTCTCAAACCAAAAAATACATAGAAGAAAGAAGACATTTAATTGGACCGGCTGAGTGGAAATACCAATTGGACATGAAAATATTGAATTTAAGTCTAATAACGATAACAACATAGTTGATTAAGGCGTTTGAGAACGCATATAGGCGTCATCAGTTTCCAATTTACCGAAAAATAAGGTGAAACACTGGTTTATATACTTTGGGGGTTATTTGAGTCTCACCAGTTCACTTACCGGACTTAGATCTAATAATGATGTATGACACAAAATATATACAACTGGTCTTTGTCCAATTTGGCATATTCTCTAATCATTAGTATATAAAATGATAGAGATAAGTCAACAAATGTTAATACTATATTATGTGTAGAATAGTAACCCTGCTAATCAGTTATAAATTTTTTTTTTTTTTAAACCGAAATCTCTGGCAACATTCTTATGATTTGTCGAATACAATCAGCACTGACCAAATATTTCTACTTGGGTAAATCAGGTTACCGTACACCACTGCTATAATAGTTGAAAAACTCTAGTACAATTCAAGATTTATGATTTCGAAGATCCGAATATTACTGTATTGTTGCGAAATAACTCTCACCTGCGTCTTATTTAGAGTACGCGCATGAGTAAAGACAGTGTTGTGCACAGATATTGTCTCATTGATTTCACTGGGACATTGATGTCCCGAACTAGAGTTGTTAAATAAAATATATCATTCCAGAGTGACTTCGGTTTGACTCCAACCCAACTTGGAGTAAGTTAAATTTAATTTTTTTTTTTTTTTTTTTTTAAAAGAGTGGGACCTTGCCTTGGTTTTATTGAATAAAGTAAATCAACTTTACAAATTTTGTAATTTAACAAGTTTATTACTGTTACATAGACTTATGGCTAGAACTAGTTTATTCTCGGTTTAAACTCTAATAGAGTGGACCAAGGTCTCACATAGATTATGAATAATGGGATTTGATTAGTAGATATATTTGAACTTAGTGAAAGGTTTTTTGATTGAATGAAACTATGTACTTGGTGGGCATATATTGCTTTTGTATGCAGAAGGAGGATAATTGCAGTGGCAGTTTTGAATGATTATAGTATTTGAATTGTTGTTTTGAGTATTAGTAAATATATTATAGGTATAGTAGTATTCCAGATAGGTTAGGTTTATTATAAAATTACTAAAAACAGCAGAATTACGTAACTTCTGACCAATCAAATTATAGAATTTTGATGATCTTTGGCGAAGCAAACAAGAAAAAGAAGTGAAAAACTTGAAAAATATAAAAAATAGCAGTTTAAACCTATTTTGGTAGGTTAATTAAAAATGTCAGGAAGGCAATTTTGCTTATCAGTTATATATTACTATCTAAAACTAATCTAACCCTAATCTAAGATCATCCTAACTCTAAAGTTAATTCTATAAAATATATTAGAAAAATCTATTTTGCTTTAGATGTATTCGCAAGTACTTCCTAAAAATAGTAAAGAAGTAAAAAAAATAAAAAAGAACACAAGTTTTTGCAAGTTTTTGCAAGTATTCACAAGTATTTGCAAGTTTTTGCAAGGTTTCGCTTTATTTATTTTTTCGGTTCATTTCTCAGAAATGTTGATACTCTTGCAAATTGTTAGAGAAATCTAGTATGTTCTTGCAAAGTACCAGAAAAGTTAAAATTGGTATACTTGTAAAGTGCTAGAAAAGTCGCAAAGTAACAAAGAAGTTCGCAAAATATTGAAGAAGTCCAGAATAAATAAAATAAATTAAAAATTAAAAAAATAAGTAAAAAAAAACAAAAAACATAAGCAAACTAATAAAAAAAATAAATGAAGCCTCAAATCTTCATTTTTCTGAAGGAAGAGTTCACCACATTCTTGCAAATTCAAAAATTGCGAAAGCTAAATAAATGTTTTTGCAAAATGCCAAAAAAGTCGCAAAGTGCTAAAAAAATCTAGATTGGTTTTCTTGCAAAGTATCAGGAAGTAAGAGTTCTGTTCTCGCAAAGTGCCAGAATAAAATAAATTAATAAAAAAAATTTTAAAAATAAAATAAAAAAAACAAAAACAAAAAATATAAAATGAAAAAATAAATGAAGCAAAACCTTGCAAAAATTTGCAAAAACTTGCAAAAACTTGCAAAAACTTGTGAAATCTTGCATTTTTGAAAATTTAAAAATTGTTGGATAAATCAGTTATGTGTTTTTGCAATGTGTCAGAAGTCTGAGTTGGCATGCAAAGTCAAGTTAGTATTCTTGCAAAGTGCCGAAATATTGTTAGTTTTCTTGCAAAGAGCTAGTGTTCTTGTAAAGTGCGAAAAAAATTAAAAATAAATAAATAATAAAAAAAAACAAAACAAAATGAAAACAAAAAAAAGCGAAAGCAAAAAAAAAACAAAACAAAATGAAAACAAAAAAAAGTGAAAGCAAAAAAAAAACAAAATAAAAACAAAAAACAAAACGAAATGTAGAAATCTAATTTATAAACAAAAAATCTAATCTGATCTTGTAATATAGATTTGTAAATTAATTTTAATATATTAAACAAAATTTCAAAGTATTTCAAAAATATAATCCAATACGCCCTTGGTATGATCCAGATTACATATCTACTGATCCAGCCAGTCCTCAAAAAAATATTTCAAAAAATATTTTGAATTCACTTTCGAAATATTTTGGAATTATTTCATAAGCTAACATATTTCAAAATATATTGCAAAATATTTCGAAATATATTGTATATACGAAATCTTTTGAAAGATTTTACAGGTTTATAAGATCTTTCAAAGATTGCGCTACTATAAATTTGCTAATATATATGTTGTGTCCTGATGCCCAATTCGGAATCAGGCTGCCCCAGATGAGAATTTTGTAGCAGAATTAGGACTTTAGGTGACTTTAGGGTTAGGGTTAGGCTAGAGTTAGAGGTAGGATTAGGCCAGATTCCAAATTGGAACAAATTTTTATCTGGGACACAACATATATATTATATATACTGTTTTATTAACACTAACTAATTATAATATTGCTTATTTTTGTATAACTAATTTATAAGATGGTATGCCAAATAGACTTTTGGTATGCTATTGGCATACTACTATGGCATATTACCTTTGGTATATCTATAACTAGTGTTGCTACTCAGACTGAACCTGAACTTAGATCAAACTGGATTGGACTAGCTAATCATATCTGTTAAACAGTATATTACTCAAGCTAGTTTGAGTTAAATTATTAAAAAATAGTCCAAATCAGTTTAAATGATTTACTAAAATAAATATAATAACATATACAAATTTTCACTAAAAACTTATAGTTTGATCTTGAAATGATAATATGAACAGATATTCTTGATTGTTTTGTACAAATAAGACTTTATGAATTATTTTATCATTATATTTATTTATACATTTATTAATGCATAGTTAGATTAGCTACAAAATTATAATAGCATGTGAAATCTATAAAAAGATAACATTTTGACCATTGTTAATATCAAAATATAAAAAAATAAAAGTACTGATTACTGTTTAATATATACTAGAGTTTAGCAAGTATCAGATATGGTATGTTAAACATAGTTTCTGGGTTATCTGGCACTATGTTTTAATAGCATTATGCCCAATACTTGCAAAAATTCAAATATATATACTTAATCAACTAGCATAATCCATTGTTTCAATAATAAGTAGAAATACTACAATACTTATTACAGAACCTGAAAAAAATATAAACTAGCAATATTATAGGTTTATATTTTTTTTTGAAGCTTAGACTATATGCTGAAAAACAATAAACTAAAAAATTGTAAAAGTTTATTTGAATATTATTTTTTATTTTTAATTGATATTAGAAAGTAAATAATTTATAACAATATAATATAATTGTAGTGCACAAATTCTATTGTAATCAAATTAAAGCAATTTCTTGGTGTAATTGTTAACAAAAAAGAAATTACATCCCCTAAAAATTTTGTACACTAAAATATATATGTATATATCTGCTTAATATTTGTGTTTGTATAGCTGAACACTATGCTCAATATCTGAAGGCAATGTAAAGCAATTTTCTGTACTTTTGGCACTTTGCTGTTTTTGATTTGCCATCAGGCTATGAGAAAATTTAAATATATCTGTAATATGTTTGTGTTTAATAATTATTGTTTAGATGATGTCTAATAATAATCAATTTATTTAGATATAATTCAAACATAAATATCGAACAATATTCAAAAAAGTTCTGTCTGTCAAAAATAGCTTAGATATTAAAAATATACAATACTAGGTACTAGGATTAGAGCAAATTTTACAAGAGCAGAGGTATATAATAGTAGTAGTTCAAGAGTACTCCTAACTACAAGTATTGGTTAATGTCTTAGTACAAATAGGATTCTAGATATTTAGTACACAGATCATATATTACATATTTTAGCAAAAACCTTCAAAATTTAAGAAGCAAAAAAACAGTTTTTGGCAATTATCTTGGCATCTAATAGTCCAATTTGAATAAAAATTTTTTAAAATAAAGCTCTTAGTAAGCATATTTAACAAAAAAAGTTTATTCAATTCTAATCACTAGATCAGAAGTTATTTAAGTAAATAAAGTTTTATCATTTTTAGCAAATTAGATCAAAATTGACAAAATCCAGTTAGGGGCATCTATAAATAATATTATGTACCTTTACATAGTAGTGCTTGACCACCCTTAACCAGTGATGTACACGGACACTGTTCGCGAATATTACTTGGACACAGACATATTTGGACATTGTCCAATGTCCGTGTCTGCCATATGTCCAAAAAACATAAATTGTCACTGGACATTGTCCGCACAAAAATGATGGACATGAACGTCCGGCGGACAATGTCCGCCAGACGATGTCCAATTTCCAAGCATTTAATTGGACGAGCATTTCAGTCTTGAAATGATCACCCAATTAAATGCTTGGACGTTGGACATTGTCTAGCGGACATTGTCCAACATCCAACACTCATCCAACATTAGGAAATTTTTAATTTACATACTGTACGTACGTACCACTTATAATTTTATTATCTTAATTTTTTATTAAACTTTTTTTTATTTGTTTCATAAAAATGGCACTTTAGGTTAGTGTTTTGTTGGTTAGGTGAAATGAACTGGTATAAGTACCAGTTCATAAATTTTCTTTTACTTTGCCATGTGTTCTTTTACTAACGTCGTTTTCTTTTCAGGCTTATCGATATAATTAAGCTCTGGAACCCGGAAAAATAGTACTATTAGATAAGTGTAGTGTACCAATTTCTACTTACTTGTTTTCGTGTCTTCTTTTTTTTCGATCTTTAACTATTACTTTTTTCTCTTGTAGGTTACCGGGGAATGTAAATAGATTCTGTAATAGAGATCTGAACCTCACTGGAGAACGTAAATGGAATCAGCAATGGAGTTCTGATCCCAGAAGAAAATAGTACTGGTATAAGATAAGTATACCAGTTTCTATTTCTTGTTTTCGCGTTTTTCTGTTTTTCTTTTTTTTCATTTCTTTAACTACTATCTTTCTTTTGTAGATCACTGGGGAACGTAAATGGAGTCAGTAATAGAGATCTGGGCCCGGGAGAAAACAGAACTGGTATAATAAGATAAGTGTGCCAATTTCAACTTTCTTGTTTTAGTGTTTATTGTTTTGTGTTTCTTGTTTTCTTTTCTTTCTTAAACTACCACTTCTTTCTCTTGTAGGTCACCGGGGAACGTAAATGAAGTTAGTAATGGAGAGACTGGCAAAGACAAGTATATCAACTTCTACTTTCTTGTTTTTGTGTTTCTTGTTTCTCTTTCTTTTTATCTTTAACTACTACTTTCTTTCTCTTGTAGTTCACTAGGTAATGTAAATGGAGTTTGTAATAGAGATCTGAAAATAGTACTGGTATAAGATAAGTATACCAGTTTCTATTTTCTTATTTTCGTATTTTCTTGTTTCCCTTTTCTTTCATTCTTTAACTACTACTTTTTTTCTCTTGTAGGTCATAGCGGAATGTAAATGAAGTCGGTACTGGAGATCTGAACCCAAAAAAAAAATGTAATATATAAAATAAGTATGCCAATTTCTACTTTCTAGTTTCATGTTTTTATGTTTCTCTTTTCTTTATTCTCTAACTACTACTTCTTCATCTTGTAAGTTAATGGAGAATGTAAATGGAGTTGGTAATGCCAGAGAGAATATAGTACTGGTATAAGTATACCAGTTTCTAGTTTTTTTTTTTCTTGTTTATTGTTTTTTTATTTGTATTTCTTTTTCTGTTTTTGCTTTAATCGTTAAGCTAATATTTTTTTTCACTTCGTTGTATAATAAGACTTGGAATCTCAAGATGAAAAGAATGAAAGGTCAAGTATAAAGTCATGCCGTATCAACAGTTGAGTTCGTTACTGTATAAGGCAAACGTGTAAAATTGATATATTTACAGTAATAATATATAAATAAAATTTATTAGTATATACTGTAATACATTTTATATATAAAGCAATGGGGGATTATTGAATTTGATAGGTTGATTATAGTGTTCCACATGGACCGGATCGGACGGATATTTAGAAAGATCCGGAACTGATCCGAAAAAATCAGTTCAGGTACATGCATGTATCTGGAACCGTGCTTAGTAGATCCGGAACCGATCCGGTACACGTAGTACTTTCATAAGCAAATCGATTATTTAAAAACTCTGGACAAATTTTAAGACAAACAGTATAACGCACCTCAGTTTGCAATACTTTCTCACGAAAAACTAAAGCATTTTTAAGCCATAGTGGTGCCAGAAGTTTCCTGAATCAGCATACACAGCCACTCCAATGTTAATACTTCCAATAGCGTATGATCAAAATGGAAATGCTAAAAGATTAGACTTGTTGCTCGTCTGGCTTTAAAACTTTCAAAACTTCATTTAATAGTTGTCCCTATTACCGGTTCAATTCTGTTTAGTTAAATGGGAGACGGATATTGGGATAGAGCTGGGAGCACGGTTGTTATCTGCACGAAAGTAATGAACACAGAAAAATGCAGGTATTGCAAGTTTAAACAGTATAGAGGTGCCGATTTGATTTAAATAATAATGAATTTATTCAAACTCAACGAACTTCTTTTTTTATTTTAGAGCTATTAGTTCATTATAAGCATACTATTCCTTTCACCACTCCCCCAACCGTGATCCGGTGCTCAAGATAGATAACATAAAAACTGTATATGTTATGCGTCATTTATTGATTCCTGTTATTCAAGGAATAACATGAAATATTTGTGAATCCAAGAAAAAAAACGTATGTTATATTTTGAAATTGGTATTGATATGAAGTTTACCAATATAATATTTAAATAAACATCATTCATATTGTTATTTATTCTTGCAAAACACAGTCACACCTCGAATATTTTGAATTATTTTTTCGGCGAGTGAATGTTTTTGTTTTATAACTGGGGGTTTTTTTGGATTTAATTTTTTGATGGAAGATTTAAGATGAGGATCACTAAAAAAAAAAAAATTCTATTAACGTTAATAAACAAAAAATTAAATTTAATATCGATAAGAACATAAATAATATTTTTTTCAAGTTTTTTTTTAGCCTTCATGTCGCCTGATGGCAGCAAACTTGTGTTCTCAAATTAGTTTCATCTCATTTAAGTAAACGAAGCTCTTCTGTCATACTGACACGAGTATCTTAAAAGTATTAGTAATCCAGTGTTTTAGCTTTTAATCACGCTAAAGGCTTGGATTTTTTAATATGTTTAGTTTGTTTGTCTTTAGCGGAAACTTTAACTATTCCGTTAGCATCAATATCAAAAATAACTTCGATTTAAGGAATTCTTTTTGGAGCTGGTTTAATTCTGGCTAATTGAAATCTTCACAGCAATTTATTATCTTTAGTAAATTCTCTTTCTCCTTGATATACAGAAATATCCACACTTGGCTGATTATCTGCTGTAGTGGAAAAGACCTGCGATTTTCTAGTCGGAATTGTGGTGTTGCGGTCAATAAGTTTAGTGAAAACTCCTCCGAGGGTTTCAATTCCTAAAGAAAGAGGAGTAACGTCTAGCAATACCATTTCTTCTTTTGATTCTCTGCTTAAAATAGAAGCCTGGATAGCAGCCTCCAGTAGGCAAAGAATTGAAAGAGGATAATTAATTTTCTTCTTGGAGCCAGGACAGAAAGTTAACCATAGTTTTGATAAAATGAATATAAATTCCTGGCTCCGAGCAGGAGATAATTAAATTAGGAAAGATTACATGCTGTTTCCTCCACTCAATTCTTTTAATCGTGCTCTCTGAGCCCATTGTCGTTCTTTGGGATTCATCTTTCGGCCTAGATAAACATTCATTACAGCGATTAATACCTATTGAGCTTCGATTAATTTTTTTTTGGTTGTCATGCTTTTCTGATATTTTATTAAAGGATTCACGAGACAGAAAACTATATGTTTGCGACTCTATAATATCAATAAAGATTTATAAAAGTAATTATATGATCATTATTTAACGAACTTCAATCATAATTATTTATTTTTACTATACTTTATTAATGCATTATTAAACATAAAATTCCCATCAATAACTCGGGTTATTGATGGATCAGTAAATAACATATGTCAATCTCTGAATGACAGAATCGATTATCAACGCATAACATATATTTATGTACTTAATTTAGCAGATTGTGATTTTATTTTTTTTTTTTATTGAACCCCTTCTGAGGGAACGCCGGATGGAGTACTTTGATTTATTTTTTTATGCAGGATTCATAGTCACTATTTTAAAACAGCAATAAATTTATTTGTATTCAAGTCAACGAAATTAGTTATTGAATTAAATTTTTTTTTTATTATTTAAAAAAATTTTTATTAATGTATTTCAAAATCCACGATATTATACAATTGAATTATATTCGCGAATTATTTACAAAGTATAAATAAAAATTTATTTACTTTATATTTTAAAGTTATAACAGATAACTTTAAAAATTATGTACATGTGTTTAATTTTCTAATCCTTTCTACCATGACCTTAAACACATTGCTGCCCGTACTGTTTTTTCAGACAATCGGTTCTGTTTGTCTGTTATCATATCACTACTAATGCTAAATATTTGTTCACTAGGAACACTCATAGCAGATATTGGAAGACAGTCTCTAGCAAATTTTGCTAGATTCGGATAGCTACTTTCATTTACCCGCCACTATTCTAAAATGTTAGCATGCTGATCCTCTACGGGAGGTGCTGTCAAATATGAATCAAGTTCACTTCGCTGGTCCAAACGTGTTCGTTTATTATAAATTCGGGACATTATACTTTTTGTAGGTTGCTCAGTTGAATGTGATCCTTGGTTAGTAGCAACAGGTGCATATTGACTTTCATACTTATTTGCTACACTTTATAGCGATATTTAAGTTAATACATATAATAGTTATAAATATCATTAAAATCATGGATCAATTAATATATTGTTCAGACTACAACAATGAACGATATCAAGATTGATTTAGGATTTTAATGATATCTATGACAAATACGTGTAATAAATTTGGATATTATATGGTACAAATAAATACTATACATACATATTTTTAATTTGAGTAATTTTTTGTGATGACTATTCAAGACCTCCGCAATAATCTAATTTAAGGTGTGGATCTAGCACAATTGCAGCAAGATGTAGAACGTTAGTTTTATGACAATAATCTGTAAGTTTAGATTTTGCAGCCTCACACCTCTGTACAAGCCATTCTATTGTATTATTCTGCCTTATAGTTTCTTCAAGTGTATCAAACAAAGTGTGATAAAGAGGAACCAGGTTGTGCAAGCTATATATTTGGTAGTTTTTTATCAGATATCGGACATTTCTGAATTGTCCTATGCAATTCCGATAAACGATGTGGCGCAGCTATAGTTGTCACTAGATAATGTCCGATCATGCTGCATAGGACAATTCGGACAATTTTCCAATGTCCGATGATATGTCCGATGCTGATTTGCACATTTGCACATGGCCAAGGCGAAAACTATATAAAAAATTGATTTATATAGATCAATTTAGTGTTTGAAAACATATACGTATATGGTTTAAATAGAAACTTTTTGCCATCTGTTCAAAACATTCGTAGAAAAAAAATCTAATTTCCCACCAGCTGATACATGAAATGTTTCTNAAAAAAATCGAATTTCCCACCAGCCGATACATGAAATGTTTCTAAACTTGGACAACAAAACTTAAACGGATTGAACCATCCCTCATTTAATTAATCGTAACACATAATGATTATTATAAAAAAAAATTGCGCCTCATATTATCGTACATACATATGTACTAATCTTTCAAAGGATGGCTTTATTTAAGATCGTTAACATATAATTTGGAAATCAACACAAGAACTACATAATACTAGGCTAATGCATAGCATTGTAGGGCTGGAGCCAAAATATTTAAAATTTTAAATACTATATAGTACTGCATATAGTATTTATATAATTTTATTTAAAAAATTTATTTTTAAAAAAAGTTGCATTGCCTTATATCACGCGACTAGTTTACGTACTTTTATATTATTTGCTTCAAGATTTTCTTTCAGTCCAACACCAGAAAGCATTAATATCTTTAAAAAGTAAATACAAATAAAAAAAAATGCTTACAGCTCTAAGTTCACCATCAAGTATGAGATTGTAAATCTAAGGATTGAATTTAATTTAATTAATTGTTGTAGTTATTGTAGTTATTGTAATAATCCAGAAATTATACAAAAAATAACGGTTTTAATAGCATACAAAAACTAAATTCCTGACTCATAACAATCTCAGTATTGACTACAGTACCATGCTTACAATTCTTGCCATTAAGTAGTTTAAATCTAACTAGAAAAAAAAGTCAAAGGTGTCATTATAAAAAAAGGAAGCCTTGAATGCCAATTTCACAAAAAGTAATTTACCTGGCATGATATCGTTTTTGTATAATCATAAATGTTAACTTTAGTGGCGGCAATTTTTCAGATTTGTAATACTTTTCAAGAGCTACAAGTAAGGGTTCCAATTCATCTGTTTTAACAGTTTCAAACTGGGTTTCTCCAACGCCATCCCGATAGAAAATAATTTCTGGAAGTAGTCTTCCCTTAACTTTATGTTGTTCAAATAATTCCAAAACCATTTCATTAAGATTCTCTATAATATCAACGTCATGCCTTAACTTTTCATCCATCCGATAGCGACAAGAAAATTCTGTTAGATTGTCATTCATCGAACCACAAACTGCAGAAACACTAGGTTGTCCTTTTTTCTTATCTTCTTTACTTGGATAATAAATATCAGTGGCGAATACCATATGCTAATATAATATAAAGATAAATTTAATATTTAGTTTAAATAAATTTTGAATAAATAAATTTAAAATACAAGTGTATTATTATTATTATTATTATTAAATTCTCTTGTTCTTACCTGAGGGCTATTAATAGCAAAATTGGCTTCTACTTTATCTTTATAACGAGTGGAGAGTTTTTTTTGCTTGGAGTTGAAAAAGGCAAAGTAAGTGCATTTTTGGGCATCTTTGAGGCAGTTGTCCGGTAGCACCACTACAAATAATGACTTCACCTTTTGGAGTAATAAAGGCCTCACGTACAGTACCATTACAAAAATATCTTATACCAATTGCAATATTTTCTTTTTTATTCTCCTCATCCCAAATAATTTCTAATACATGAGCATATGATCTAATATCTACGGCGACAACTTTTCTGAAACCATTTGGTTCTGAACCTGGACGGAATTCAACTTTTTTTAACGCATCTTTTAGATAGCAATCAGCCAAAGTTGCATTGAAGTTCCAGTTAAAGATGGCATTCGTGGTTGAGCTAATTTAATAAAGGCTATACTAATTTAGCTTGTAATTAATCGTCGTTATAAAACACTTGCAATGTCTTATGGCAAGGCCAAACGAGCCTAAAATAGGAATTTAGAACAAAAAGAACTAGTATTTTTTTTAAATAATAAAGAATTGGGATTAGAGCATAGTGTGAGATCCGAGTTTGGATCTTTTTAAAGCGGTTTGTTATGAGAGATCATTGCATTACGTACCGGGACACAAGCAAAAAACTCAATCTGTATCTAGAGATAGTATTTGAGAGTTAAATCTAAAGGAAGTACGAAATGAAGTTTAATAGTCAATGTAGTGCACAAACGTAATTAATAATAAAACAGGTTTTTAATAACAAACAGAGTTTTATCGTTCTACTACTTTAGAGGGTAAAACTACGATACGATAGGGTTGTTTTTTTTTGCCTTTTTTTTTTGACATTTTGATTACACAACACACGTGGGGACAGACAAAAAATTTCAAAGTTGCACTTTTGATAAAATTTCTATAAGATGTACAAAGATGCATCAGAAAAGATATGTTTTTTGGGCAAAAAGCATCAAAAACGTAACTTTTGTATCACTTGCATAGACACTAACTGACCGTTGCTACGCTCCGGCCAATAATAAACATAGGTACGCGATTATTTCGCTAAAAAGGATTGGTTCATTAATAAAGTATAGCTTTATTTATGAAGTTCTATAACACAACGTTTAATAAATAAAAGTGGTATAAGAAACTCTTTTATTATTACGATTGACTAAAATCTTTGTCAGCAATTCTATTGGTTAATTGTCACATGTTAAATTAAATGATTAATCATATGAAGCGATTTAATATCATGTGATTAACTGAAGTTATCTTATGTCCAATTCTATGTCCATTGCTTTTGATCGGACATTTGGACAATAGATATCGGACAGATTTCCATTGTCTGAATTCTATTCATGCCAACCCTGAGAGGAACAACCATTGACAGAGTTGGATATTCCGATAAAGACATAAAAACAGTTGCTAGTTTAAATTAAAAAAAAAATTTTTTAAAAAAATTATTATAAATAGGCATATATTATAAATAGCAATTAAATACCATCTTTAAAGGATTGCAAAACCTCGACAAGAAGGTTTACTCTTTCCCATTCTTTATCCGTAATAATATACTGGTGTAACTCTGTCTCAGAAAAGACAACAGCATCCAATGCAGTTCGTAATTTTAACGCTTGCTCACACATATCGAATGTGGAATTCTACTGTGTAACAACATCAAGAATTGGTTTTAATGTACTAGTTAGTTTTAACTTTTTACTGACAATTTCGTGATGCTCTAATACATTTAATTAAGCCACGCAACTAAAAAAGATATAAAGTAAAAAATATTACAATATATATATTGTATAATATAAAATTTTTATATAAATAATTAAAATATATATAACCTTTTCTAATTCTTTTCCCACGATCTTCAACATGCTTTGTACCGCGAGATTCAGGACATGACCAAAACATCGTATTGATTGCTATGTATTATCAAAAACAAATCCTGCTTGAGAAATAGAATTAGAAAAATCAAGTAAAAACTTGTTATTAGCAGATGCATTGTCACATGTAATTGATGTTAATTTTGAGACAATGTTCATTGACCGAAGACAATTTTTCATTGCATTTGCAATTGCAATACCCGTATGTGACTCATCCATGGAAATAAAATCAAGAAGAACATGTTTAATTTTCTATGATGTATTTAAAAAATGAACAATAACAGACATAAAAGACTTGTCATTAGTGTCAGTTGTCCAAATATCCGTGGTTAGTGCAAAACTTCTGGGAACTTTTTGTAGCATTTTTTTAAATTGTTCCGTTCTCCATCAAAACTTTCCTTAATATGCCTTTTTATAAGATCTGCTGACGGAACTGCGAAAAAAAAATAAAGTTATTAATATTATTATTCTTTTTGGTTAAAAAAAAATTTAAATATTATTATACCTAATGCATGAGGCTCTAAATACTCGATCAATATGCTAAATTCTTTATCCTCAACAATTTGAAATGACCAATTATTAATTACAACCCATCGTTTAACCATATCAACAAATTCTTTTTGATTAAAAGATTTGTTATAATTTTTTTTTGGCTGATTTAGCATGTCTAAAACACTAACACTTGCTACATTTGGTACACACAACTCAGTCACTTTGCCTTTATGTGTTTTAAGATGTTTTCGCATATTTGATGTTGTTCCATCACTATATTTTAACTCTCTAAGACAAATATTGCACTTCACTTTTGATTTATCTGTCACTTTATCAAAATACTTCCATACAAACGATCTATAAAAAAAAATTAGAAATTTTGTTTTTTTTTTTTTTTTGTGTTAAAGTTCCCGCTTTGGGTGAGAGTTTATTTAATCAAGCCTGTGGATCAAGGGTCGCCTCTTTGGGCGCACCCACAATTGAGTTACATTGAATGAGAGTACAACTAGCTATACATACAACTTTTGGTTGTCTAATTTAAGTAGTCCGCCCAAAGGTTCTACACTAGTTGCCATACCTACAACCCAACTAGGGGATTAACTATTTAAACCCTCTGGTCCAATGCTTCGCATGTCAATCCTACTTGTGATCACCGGTACAGCCCTCCGATACATTAGTCAGTCGAAGACAGTCCCGGATGCTACCTACAATTAGAAATTTTGTAAGTATATGAATCAATTATTTTTATTGAATTTTTCAAGTTACCTTAATTTTTTTGTAGAAGCCTCACTACTAACTTTATCTGGGTTAGGTTCGTACAGATGTATAGTTTCTGGGTCTGGTGCATTTAGGCTTAATTCTCTAAATGCTTCCAAATATAATTCACTTTGATATGATTCATCTGCACTTAGATCATCTAGGGAATAGTATGCCGATTCGAATAACATTGTTGGTAAAAGTATTTTTATTAATTTTTTTTTTTTGTTATGAAAAAAAAAATTATTTCGAACCTTTAAAAAATAAGAGTTTATTTTATACATAATTGATTTATTGAGGCTTTGTTTTTTTAATTCTAAGCTATAAATTGTACCGATTAATAATATATCTTTTAATAATATGTATTAACGTATTGTAATTACAATAAACGGGATATTCATTTTTGAGAGCTCTGTTATTAATATTTAGAGATATAACCCGAACATAAATTGCCAGTTTTATAAACTTTATGATCGGGTCACTTCTCTAGTTAATATCGAGAGGCTTTTACACCAAACTAAGCCCAAATTAGTAAAAATATATAGTTTGGCAAATCCAAAACAATGGTGGTGGGATTTTTTTTACTTACCAATTCCATTTATCGAACTAATTCTATAATAAAGCCACTGGAAAAAAAAATTAGCCAACGCTAGAGCTTGGATCTGTTATCTGTTAAATAATAAATTTAATTATAAATATCTGTGGATATCTTAAATTTATAAAAGTGGGTAACAGATTCAAGCTCTAGACTCAGCCCATAAGGAATTCGAAAAGCATACAATTTTTACCAATAGTATCGCTTTTATTCAAAAGGTTTAGTAATTTTATAATATGATCGGGTCACTTCTCTAGTTAATATCAAGGGGCTTTTACACCAAACTAAGCCCAAATTAGTAAGAATATATAGTTTGGCAAATCCAAGACAATGGTGGTGGGATTTTTTTTACTTACCAATTCCATTTATCGAACTAATTCTATAATAAAGCCACTGGAAAAAAAATTAGCCAACGCTAGAGCTTGGATCTGTTATCTGTTAAATAATAAATTTAATTATAAATATCTGTGGATATTTTAAATTTATAAAAGTGGGTAACGGATCCAAGCTCTAGACTCAGCCCATAAGGAATTCGAAAAGCATACAATTTTTACCAATAGTATTGCTTTTATTCAAAAGGTTTAGTAATTTTATAATAGCGATAGTGAATTTATATGTATCTTAAATTTAATAATAAATATCCGTGGATATCTTAAAATGGACAACAGATCCAAGCTCTAAACTCAGCCCATAGAAATTCAAAGAGTTTTATAAAAGTGAATATAATAAAAATAGGCAACCAATCAGAAAATAGGTGTCATTATAACGGATCCTATTAGATATATCTGATAGAATCTCTGTAGAGATTCGGAACCGCCCGGATCCAAAAAATTGTGGATTCAAACCTGAACCGCCGGATCAGATTCGGATCAGATCCGGATCTCAGATTAGGTCTGCAGAACACTAGTTGATCGTTAGACAATGTTGTCTTACTTTGGACCAGGGACGATGATTTTCTGCAAAATGCAGAATGCCGCAGAATTTGCAGAATTCGTCCATTTTTGCAGAAATTAGATTTTATCACGGATAATTGCAGAAATTTGCTAAAATTTTATTTTGCAGATAATCGCAAAAATTATATTTAATCACTGCAGAATTTGAGTTTAGTCACCGCAGAAAATCATCGTCCCTGCTTTGGACACGTGTCTGCATGACAATACTGATTATGTCTATGTGTAATCGCGTTAAAAAAATTGTCGATTTTTTATACAGATATTCTCACATAGTTTATTCTAAAAAAGTATTTATTCAATGAATCCCACAAAATATAACAATTACTGACGTTGTAATCATGGGGACACAAAAAATCATAAATTGATCAAATCTAGCTAAATTAAACATGCTAATACAGCATTGTCTTATTGCTTGAAATTCTCAGATTTTCTGTGCCATCAGACAATGTCCAAACGCCCACATATTGTGTCCAAAATTATGCGTATTTAAACAAAGCTCAAATGAATAGAGCGATAACGCAATAATGCATAAAGCCTAAATGAATAAAGTGATAATGGATTTGATTCTGTTTGTCAGGATTTTGATCCAAACCAAGAGCGATAACGCATAAAAAGCTGATTAATTAAGTTGATGACGCATGCAACATATGATGCAAAGCTGAAGCCTTATCTGTTTTCTCATGAATAATGCACAAAATCTAAATGAATAGAGCAATAATGGATTTGGGTCAATTGTAAGGTCAAAATCCTGGCAAGTTAGCCTGCATTGGGTTATCATTGGATTCTGTTTGTCAGGATTTTGACGCGATAATATAAACCTTATTAGTTGAGTTCACCTTTTTACGTTTTAAATTTTTTAATAAATAACCCGTGTTTATTAATAATTAACAAACTATACTCTGCTGAACGAACTTGTATTTAGTGCTAAAAAAATTTATTTTTAAAAAAAGGATAAATATATTAATAAAATTGGGGGTTTTTTTCAAAATAACCACTAATTTAAAAAAACTGTAAAGTAGTAATAGATTTATTAGAACCTTATATTATTAGAAGTATAGAAGAAAAGATTAATAAAAGTAATTATAAGGTTTATTGTAAGGCATGTGTTGATGTATTGGGTGAAATTGAAGGAAAAAAAGCATATTTTCCAAATAAAAAAGATAGAGTTATTGGGCATCTTAAAAAATGCATAAATTTTATGGAACATGCAACTCCTGAGAAGAGGCAAAAAGTCTTTGACTTGTCCAATAATGAATCAACTAAACAATCTAGTAAGAATAAGTTAATTTAATTTATTTAAGTTACTATATATAAAATATTTATTTATCAATATGTTTTTTCAGATTCATCATATGATGCCATGACTACTTCATCACAATCATTTACTCGAAAAACTATTGTACGATCCTCCTCTTCCTTTGGCCCACTTGACAATTATATTGTTCGTCCATTATCACAAGAAGATTATGAAAAATTTAAAGTCCTTTTGTTAAGACTTACTATTGCTTGTGGTTGGGCTTTTAATTGGATAAATAAACCAGAAGCATGTGAATTGTTCAATTTTTTAAATCCTCTAATAAAACTTCCAGATCGCCAGACTCTCAGTGGACCATCTTTAAAAGTTGCTATTTCTAAATATGATATGGGAATAGATGCAGCTCTTCGTAAAGATTTCGTTGGTACTACTCTTACTTTCGATGGATGGACGAACGTTAATAATGAACAGCTAATGGGTGTAATGGTAGTTACTTTAGAAAGAAAACCCTATGTATAGAAAGCAATGGATATTAGTGCAGAGAGAGAGAATTATCTTAAAGTAATAGAAAAAAAGAAGATATGATTAACGAGTTAAAGGATATAAATGTAAATGTAATTGCAATTGTTACAGACAGTGCAGGACCATATGCTGCCTCTAGGTATTTTTATTTTTATTTAAATTATATTGGTTTCTAATTTAATTATATATATGTTTTTATATTAATACTAGGCAAAGATTAAGGCAAATTCATAGAGATATTGTATTTCTCCCTTGTTATGCTCACCAGTTAAACCTGTGTATAGGTGAAGTATTTAAAGAATCAACTGACTTAAAATGCACAATAGATAAAGCGATTCAACTAGCTGTATACTTTAAAAATGCAAATAACAAATATTTCATTGGGCAATTACGTAATCAACAAAAAATAACATATAAAAGGTATTTTAGTATAGTTGTTCCAAGTGAAACAAGATGGAATAGCTATTATTTCCTTGTAACTAGCCTTTTAAGAACCAAGCGAGCATTACAAGTATGTTAATAATTCTATACAAATTTAAAAAAATAGATTGCCAGATTATTTTTAAATTTGAACTTCTAAATATTTTTATTTTAGATTCTTGCAATAAATTTTCAACCATCTTATTCTCAAAATCGACAAAAATCTGGTGAAAATCTTACAATTCATTATGAAATTTTTCAAATAATTGACTCGGATTCATTTTGGTCTGATTTAGTAATAATTGCAGAAATTCTATATCCATATTGCAAAATATTAAATATCTTGCAATGCGACAATGCAAAATTAATACAGGTTATACACAGTATTGCATATTTAGTCCAATTTTGGAACAACCATGATAATTTGGAACTTTCCGAGAAAATATTAGCCAGATTAGAGAAAAGATGGAGTAGCTGGAAGCAACCACTTCTTACTTTAGCATGCTTACTACACCCTGGGTATCGATTAACATACTTTAAAGACACCTCAGTAATTAATTATCCAAGATTAGGAAAATATTTGATTTATTATTACAAAGCCTGGTCGGGAAAAGATCCTAATTGTATTTTGAGTGAATTCAATAATTTTTCTAAAAAAGTTTATCCATTTGATGATAGTACTTTTAATCAATTCAAAAAAGGTGGTATATTAAGTTATTGGACTTTTATTGGCTCTTTAACGAATGAATTAGGACTAGTAGCATGCTGATTGTATGGGATCTGTGTTAACGCCACCGCTGTTGAGCGTTTATGGAGCTGTATGAGCTTCATTCAAACTAACCAAAGAAATCGACTTCTTGTAATGTTATTTTATTTTATTTTTTTTATAGCTGTTTTTAAAATATTAAGGCTAGTAACCCAAACTATTATATATATACGTACTGTACATACATATATACATACGTCCCAAACCATGTGTCGTGAAATGCATAGTTTGTGACATCCCAAATAGTTTGAGTTACATATGATAATCTAGCTTTTTTATTCCGATCTATTTAGCATATCTAGAATATATTATTGTAATAATTTAAAATCAGCTATAAAATTTTTTTTTATGAATTAATTTAGAATCACCGAGGTGAATTTTATCGGATATGTTTTTGTCTTAAAGTAAAAATTAGACTTTGGTTAGGGTTAAGGTCCAAATTAAAGTTAGAGGTTCATTTTTATTTACACCAATTACTAAAGATTCCTTAAGAAATAGCATATCTGGTGAATTTCACCTTTAGTGAATATTCAAAGTATCCTTTTTCATTTAAAATAAATTTTTATTTAGTCACAAAAGGCTCTGAATATGTGCAAATTAAAAGCTGCTCTTGCATGGGAGCATTCATGCAGGCCAGCTCCTGCTGAATTATTTCTACCTATTTTTCCAGATGAAAATATTACAGAGAATAACGATGAACCAAATACACCAAATATAAGTCATGAAGAATCAAGTAAAGAACCCAATGAATCTGTGGAGGATGAAAATGATGAAAATGATGAGATTTCGGAATTAACCCCTTTGGAAGAATTTGGCCAATTCTTAAACGTATGGGTCGATATATCAACAAGTGAGATTGAAGAAATTACACAGATATATGAAGATGAGGATGAGATGCTTACTTCGGAAGTTGAGGATATTTCTTATCCGGCAATAAATCCAAATTCTAAATGGGATTTAAGGACTTTATTTAAAGAATTACCATTGTCTTTTTTTATATAAATATATATATATATATATATATTTGATTTTTTTTTTATTGTTTTATTTTTTTTATTTATTTATTATTATTATTAATAAGACTTTATTGGGTAAGCGTAAAAGTCACTATTTTATAGACGACATTACTAATTTTCCATAATGATACTAATGACTTTGGTAAAATCAAAAAACATTGAAACCAGGTAAGCACATGATAGACATTTGTTTTGTTATACGGAATTCAATACTCGCAAGAGTAATTCGACTTTAAGATCTTGAATGAACATTATTTGGTATTTTCAGTCTAGTAAGTCTCACGATTATTAATATACTATATGAGTGTTGTCAAGGGAAAAACCAGTTACCAATCTCTAACAAATGACTGGTTTTCTTTGGTGGCTTTCATATATCCCAGATTAAAATACCTGTTAAATTAATAATGTACGGCTTTATGCATCAACAAAGAAATTACTTCGGGAAGTTTAGGATATTTCTCATCCGGAAATAAATTAAAATTCTCTAAATGGGATTTAAGGACTCTATTTAACAAATTATATATATATATATTCTTTTTTTTATTATTTTATTTTTTCTATTTTTTATTTATTTATTTATTATTATTATTAACAAGATTATTGNTATTCTTTTTTTTATTATTTTATTTTTTCTATTTTTTATTTATTTATTTATTATTATTATTAACAAGATTATTGAGTAAGCATAAAAGTTTCATTATTTTATAGACGACATTGTAATTTTCTATAACGATATTAATAACTTTGGTAAAATCAAAAAACATCGAAACCAGGTAAGCACATGATTGACATTTGTTTTGTTATACGGAATTCAATTTTCACAAAAGTAATTCGATCTAATGTTTAAATAAGATCTTTGAATGAACGTTATTTGTCATTTTCAGTCTGGTAAGTCTCACGATTATTAATATACTATATGAGTGTCGCAAAGGGAAAGACCAGTTACCAACTCTAACAAGTGACTGGTTTTTCCTTGGTGGCTCTCATATGTCCCAGATTAAAATAACTGTTAAATTAATGATATATGGCTTTATGCATGTCAATAATTACAAAGAGATAGTAAATGTTCCAGGGCATTACAAGAGCTTTGAAATTTATTTTTGTTAATTTTCGTCTAAGTTCTCGAGTAAGTTTTCAATATCATTTGGTAAGCTATTTCTATAATATTGGTATTGGTTATTCATCTACATTAAGTTATTAATATTTAAATCTGCAAGTAGGCTTTTTATTTTCACGTTTAATATGCAAAAAATCGAATCAATTTTGCGTATGGGCGTTAACAATTAGTCAGCACTATGTAATTTAACAATCAGATTAAATTCATAAACTGATTTGGGCTTATTTTTTTCCGGCTGATTAATATTGAAAGTTTTAATAAATATATTATTTTTTTAGAGAGTTCAAAGCATATTATTTTTAATATTACTGGTGGGTGTTCCAACATTAGAAATCCATTTATTAAAACGGGTGACAGTCTAGATGATTAAATTGCGTATATATATATAAGTTATTTAATGGATTAGGGGCCTACTACTTATTGTATTTTCGAAATCGTTAGCTTTGAGACCCCAGTGTACAATTTTTAAGGCGATATTAAATCTGCAAGTCACTTTTTTATAATATGACTGTTTGCAAATAAATTACTTATTCTTAATAATCTATTTAAATTCGCAAATAATTCTTAATTATAAATTTGTTTATGATTACTTAATATAAATACAAGATTACAATATTAGGGTCAATTCATTTTTTATAAATATATTTTATAAAAAAAAAGAAATCCTATGAATTTAATTTGAAATTTAATTATTTAGACATTTTTCATATTAATGAACTTACTTGCGTACATGTGATCTGGATGCTGACAGTAATTTTACTATCTTGTTAGCTTCCAAGAATTGTATTTTTAATTTGTTTGAAATTGCTATGACGTTTCATAGATTAGAATCCATGCTACATAATAGCGAATAAGTTTTCCCACATTTGTGTTAACCCGATATAGTTTAAGCTCCTTCTTGAGTGTCGTCGAGTGAGAAGATCAGAGAATCTTTGGTTGCAATTTGATCTTTGGAATTGGTAGGAGGCGAATATTCAAAATCGGTTACATCCATATTTACATCTGGTGTAAAGAGATATTCATATAGGTTACGTGGCTTATTTAAAGATGAAACTTGTGAACCTATGTTATAAGGCGTGACATCTCAACTTTTAGTTGAAGATTTAGCTGAAGAGCTATTATGTGTTAACATTATAAGAATATTTTTCAAACCATTAAAAATCACATACTCTGCCAAAGTAATCGCTCGGGAAAAATCTTGGTCTTAATCTATTGCAAATTTTGATCACAAGTCAGTATCAAATGGTAATCAGCAAAAGGTCTTTGTCCGGTTGAAAATTTTGATATTATGACCCCAAACCCATAAGTATCAGTTGCTTGTGTGAAAGATCTATTTTGTAAGGCTTCCGAAGCAACATACAGTAAAACAAGATAACCCTAAATCTAAAATGTGTTTTCTTAACAGAATAAATAAATTGATTTTTTACAGTAAAGATGCAATAAATGATCAGAATGCCTGTTAAATGTTGGCGGACATTGTCCAATGTCCAAACATTTGATTGGTCAATCTATTTTTGACAATAAAAATTATGCCGGACATTGGACAACGTCCGCCGGACATTGTCCAATATCCAAGCATTTGATTGGTCAGAAATATATATTAAATGTTGGACAACATCCGCTGGACATTGTCCAATGTCCAAACATTTGATTGGTCAATCTATTTTTGACAATAAAATTATGACGGACATTGGACAACGTCCGCCGGACATTGTCCAATGTCCAAGCATTTGATTGGTCAGAGATATATATAAATATTTTCTATAACAAAACAGCGGATTTTTACAATTTGGTGATATTTTCGAATATGATCATCGCAAATTCGATTTATTTAGCACACATATATTTAATAGTTAAAGTGCTATTTACTTTTACAACGCCTCTGCTTTTTTTCTTTATTATTGTGGTTTGAAAATTTGTATTTACATGCAACAAGACTTTAATTTCAAAGATCCCGCAATGGTTTTTTAAGATCCCAGAATAAACAAAACTTTTACTAGTTGCAATGCCAAAGGTTTGTTTATTAATATAATAGTTAAAATACTATTTACTTTTATAAAACCTCTGCTTTTTGTTCTTTAATATAGTGGTTTAAAAATTTGTACTTACGCTCAATAAGATCTTAATTTTATAGATCGCAAAATAGTTTTTCAAGATCTTAAAATATAAGAAACTTTTTCTGGTAACAATGTTAAAGATTTACTACGTAGAATTAGTGCACTATATAGCTAGAACGATTTTAAAAAAGTTTACAGCTTAATAAACTGTAGACAAATATAAGACAGCTTAATTAAAGATGTAAAGGACAATTAAGATATTTAGTGTAAATTAAAATTTTGTCTTTTTAAAAGAAAAAAAAAGCTTTATTAAAAATTCTACACATCTTTTTTATAATGATTTCAATATCTTGTACATGTACTATATAAGATCATTAGATAGATATAGTTGGATTAAATAATAAATAATATAAACGGGCTGTTTAATTCATAAATCGAAAGTATGTAGTAATAATATGTTGCTTGTAAATATTTTTGTAAAGTTATTCTTGTAAAGTTTCGTTAATATTACTTGTATATTAAATTTTTTTACAATTTTATTGGTTAATCTATATATTCAAATTTATGTGACATATTTGAAATGTGAAAATCCGCCCATATGACAAAGTTCACCATATAAAACTATTATGTTTTTTTAAGAAACCATGACTGAACTATTATAAAATTCAAAATTTTTTAGTTCATTATCCAGAGTTTGTTATATAGGTTCGGTATAAAAAGAGTTAACTGGATATGTATATATTTTTTTGAACTGTCAGATCATGGGGCACTGTGAATCATAACGTAATTTATGACATGGGCTTGGTGCTGAGAACACCCTAATCCCTAAAAGTCCACTGGGTAAGATTTGAAAATTATAGATAAGTAAATTTAATATTCCCTTTTTTTTGACTCATATTACGTATTTTGATTGAATTTTTCAGAATAAGTCATTAATAAAAGTGAGGGCTTCCTCTTGTAATCCAGATTTGTCAAATGATTCGAATTACCATCCTGAAATAACGCACAAATATGGTAGTACATGCCAGAAACTTCAAAAGAATCGTAATACTGTATAGCATAATTAGTTCTCAATGAATAAAATAAATACATGTATAATGTAATTTTTAAATAAATACTTCTAATCGCACTTGATATTCTAAGTTTTTTAATTTCGTTTGTGTTGTTCTGATTTTATTCAGCTTCTTGTGGATCAGAATCGTTTTTTAACTCAAGCCACAATCCACACAAATTTTTACTGCAATTTGTCACAAAATGGCCCACCATCAAAGGTCTTGGTTCAGTCAATATCTCCGATAACTCCAAAACCGTAAATGTAACATAAATGTAACCTTTTGCTCTCTTGAATAAGGAAGCTGCCATAAATCAGGAGATTTCTATCTCTTAAGGGGCTACCCCCACCCACCCACACCTGACACTTTATTGGCCAATCAAATTGCGCAAAAAATTTATTTATTAATTAATTGATAATCCATTTGTCAACTGGAGAATGGTGAAATGTGGCGTTCTTCCATATAAATTTTTTTCTTACTAAGTTAACGATACATGTCCACTAATTGAAAGTTGTAGAGCTATTCGAGACGCATCCAACGGTGGTTAGATCATCCAAATCGGCCCAGTGGATGGCGAGATATCATCAAAAAACGATTGGCCGACTATATAAAATTCCGTGATGCAGATTACATATGAAAATCACTATAGGCGAAATGTGGCGTGCCTCCATCTAAATGTTTTTTTCTTACTAAGTTAACGGCACATGTCCACTAATTGAAAGTTCTAGAGCTCGTCGAGACGCATCTAATGGTGGTTAGATCATCCAAATCGGCCCAGTGGATGGCGAGATATCAGCGAAAAACGATTGGCTGACTATATAAAATCTCTATCAGCTATGTAAACAAACATTGTTTATATAGAGATT
>QKWP01000982.1:111145-129111 GCA_003550325.1 Gigaspora rosea
ATTATAATCACTATCACAATTTTTTATTTACTATCTATATAAAACTACCCCTACATAATCACATTATTATTATAATATTTTGAATTAATTATTTTATTATTATAAATATTTTTTAAGTTATTAATTATTATTTTTTAACAAGTAAAAATTTTTAAATTTGTTTTTTTTAATAATCGATTATCTTTTCTACATATAAAAGTTAAGTTATACTAAGCAAATCGAAAAAATGCTATAAGTAACATTGTTCTGGAGACAAAATTACATATATTCTGAAATTTTCAAATAATTTGAATAACATTTTATTATTACACTTTTACAATTTACATTTAGACGAAAAAAATTCAAAAAATTAAAATTTTTTTAACTTAATCGTAAATTATAAAAGTGTATTAATAAAATTTTAACTAAATTATCTCAAAATTTCAGAGTATATGTAATTTTATATCCCGAACAACTTTACTTAGATCATTTTATCGATTTACTTTAGATAATTTTAACTTTAATATGTAGCTATGATATACGATTATTTTAAAAAAAAATTAAAAAAATTTTTTTAAAATAATCGTATATTGTGCTACATATAAAAGTTAAAATTATCTAAAGTAAATCGATAAAAATGATCTAAGTAAAGTTGTTTTGGATACAAAATTTCATATACTCTGAAATTTTGAGATAATTTGGTTAAAATTTTATTAATACACTTTTATAATTTACGATTAAGTTAAAAAAATTTTAATTTTTTGAATTTTTTTCGCCTAAACGTAAATTGTAAAAGAGTAATAATAAAATGTTATTCAAATTATTTGAAAATTTCAGAATATATGTAATTTTGTCTCCTGAACAATGTTACTTATAGCATTTTTTTCGAGTTGCTTAGTATAATTTTAACTTATATATGTAGAAAAGATAATTGATTATTTAAAAAATAAAAATTTTTATTTATTAAAACTTCTATATAATCACAATTTTTGTTATATGCAATTTTATTATAATAGTGATTATATAGAATTCCTCTATATTAGTCACATCTCTATATAATCACCACTTTTTGTATTCCGAGGGTGTGATTATATAGAGGTTTGACTGTATAAGTTTAAAAGTATACTATTTTTATATGATACAGAAAAAATTATCTCAAAATGGGACAAGTCATGTGTTTTGGCTCACTGCTATTAGTTAATTTTAAAATATTTTAAAATTATTTTAAAAATTAATTTTAAAAATTGATTTTTAACCAATCAAAATGCAGGATTTCAAAAAAACATCAAATTTGATTATAAATTTTTGAAAATGGGACAAGTTACGTGACTTCCACTTTTAGGTGTCCTGCATCATACAAAGAAAATTTGCAGATCATACTAATTCAGCAATTTTGATTGGCAGATGCAGGGCTATGAATTTCACTGCCTGTTAAGATTAGCAATACTCTTTGTTTATTTATATTATAGATTATATATCCTACCCTTAATTGGTTAATTATAGCCAATTCTCTATAAGTGCATTATATATAGACTGCAAATATTTTGTATTTAGAGAGATATTGCATTTGGAAAAATAATAATCTTTAAGTGTATATATAGTTAAAGGCACAACAAGACCATGTATTTAGAGATATGCTATTTATTAAATGATATGTTTTATTTAGTAGCTACCTTTATCTATATATAGTGTGATTACTTTATCTAATTTTAATTAATTAATATAAAATATAGATGTAATTACTACCTTTGACCATGTATTCATAGTAAAAATTATGTGATAAATAGTATGCCAAAACCCCAAACATTTCTTATATAGGTTATAACTGATCTGTATAAGTTTAAAAGTTTTTGCTACTTCTAAAATCAAGTAAATTTGCTAAAAGTTAAATTATTACATATAAATTTTTAGTACCATATATGTCCGAAAATAAGCTACTACCTAAAATAAGCTACCACCTGATTTTTTTTAAAAATCTTAAAAAATTCGTTAGCAGTTGCTACATATAAAACTTTTTTTTCTACTAAGTAAACTTTAAAATGTCGATTAAGTAAAGTTGTTCAGCGCATCGAAATACACTTATATTAAAAATTTGGTGTCATTTGAATAACTTTTTATTAGTACGTTTTTCAATTTTTTCAAAAAATGCTATATTTCGAAAATAAGCTACTTTACGATTTTTCGTGTAATTTTTTGGCCAAAAAAGGGGTCGTTAAAAGCGTTGTGCAATCACGTGATATAAGGCCAATCAATTTGTTTGTTTTGATCGACACGGATCAGCCTGACGAAAAAAAAAAGAAAAAAAGCAAGAAAACGATGAATACAAGAAAACTAATGCCTAAACCTATATTGATGCACTAATAAAAAATGTCGGGAAGGTGATTTTACTTATAAAACATGCTCTAACCCTAACCCCGAACTAACCCTTACCCTAACTTTAACTAAATAGTAAAAAACATATGATGCACAATGCTTTAAACGTTCCCCAAAAAAGGTAGCTTAATTTCGAACACATACGGTAATTTGTTAAAAACTAAATTATAATATCTAGCGGTACGTAAATATCCTAGTATTAGTGGGACAAAATCTACTCTGGCAGATTGTGAATAAGTGCTTATGGTAACTGGACGAGTTGTATTTTAGTTGTAAGATTAGAAAACTGGTAGCGAATTAGCATTTGCATATGTAATTCTCTATTATATAATAAAATATAATATGTTTACCAGGTTAATTAACAATAAATTATAATATCTAGATTTATTAAAAATATTTTTGTATTGTAAATGTTGTATATTGTTTTACAATTCTTTTAAATTTAAAATTAATACATGTTGTTTTAAAATTTATACTAAGTAATCTGCAGATAAATAGCATAAATAATCATACCTTCAGGTCTTCAAATAATACAAGATCACTGGTTTAAGCTCTACTAGAAAACAAAAAAAAAACTATATGAAATTATGAGACGAACAAGCTAAACCAGGGTGCTAGGACCACAGTTGAAAAATCTTAACCACAATTAGTATGAAATTTATAGTACTATGGAATTTTTTTGCAAAACTTAGCTTAAGGCAAATTGAATATTTTCAGTAGAAATTTGGTTACAAAAAATTAAATACCTCTAGTAAAATTCTGGTTGAATATAAATATCTCTAGCGAAATTTTGGTCAAAACACTTGAACAGTGCTAGTTAAATTCTCTGATTGTAAATATGTCAGCTAGTTAAATCTGGTTGAGAATAATAAATTAGTATTATTACTGTAAATAGTAAATGTATATAGTACATAAACATGTAGGGAAACTTGCTAATTAGAAAGGCCTCGTTAATTAATATTAACCTTAATAAAAAGAGCACCAATAGTACATCTAGCATTAAAACTAGAGATATAATAAAAAAAAATTTATACAGATTAAAATATGATATATATTAAGGGATTTGCTATTTCCACTATAGAAAATTGCTATTTTCACCATGGATCGTCATGTAACCATACATGATCTAAACTAGAGTGTCCAGGATTATGATCTGGTATAATATTCGCATAATTCACCTTATAGCACATAAAATATGCGATTTCGTATAATTTAAAAAAGCCCGCATAATCTCGCATAATTTATCTTTTCTCTCATATAAAGGAATTTCTATTGGTCAATTGTCATTACACAGATTAAATTACAGAGTGTATTATCAAGTCGGCCTATATTATACTCTAATGCTAGCTAATTCCGAGTAGAATTATGTGAATAATGCTGGATAAACTATCATAGTATCTACACTTTAAAATTAATAGATTCGAATGTAAAGAATTACTGATCAGTATGGTACAACTGATCAGGCCAGTATTATGGATGTGATTTTATCAAACCGTACCATCACTCCCTAAAAAAACCCAGCTCATAATTTCTGGTAGAGCTAACCCTAAATTCTATGAGGCATGATAATTAAGCAAACTCTATGGTAAGGTCTGATAAAATCATACTAAATCACATACTGATCTTGTCAGTCGTACCATATTGATATTCATAACACCTTGAATGTTGTAACATTTATTGATTATACACATTATTGGTAGTACAATGTAAGTTGCAGATAATTTTAGTACATACCACAGGCAAAATTAAAACACAAAAAAATTTCTAGTAAATTTCGTGCTTTTAGATTAGTGATAAAATCTTGCAATAAGATTAGAGTTTGAAAATATTATTTATATAATAAAATTTATAACACATAAAAACAGTTTCATAGACGGTTATAAAATTTGTCTTGCATTACAGAAGATCTTGAAATTTGGTTGGTTAGCTAATTTTTTTTAACCTAATCATAGGTTCTGCAAAATTCGCATAATTTGCAATTTACCGGATGCACAATTTGGCATTTACCGGATCATAATTCTGGACACTCTAATTTGAACTTTCTGATAACTGCTATTGATCATGTGACCAACCCACATTTGCTATTGATCACATGACTGACCCACTCCACATTATTAATTAGCTCATGATTAGAAAGATTCAAAAATCGTTTATTGCTCAGAAATTTGCATAAGAAATAGTCTTTAGTGCACTAACAAAAATATTTCTTTGAGTGATTTTACTATTTTGTTCTTTAACTTCTAACCACAATATAAACCTAATCCTAACATAAACGAATTTTTAAAAAAATTTTCAATAGTGGCGATACTACCATGCTACTCACATAATTTTGTCCAATCAAAATTTGACACATTATCTGCACGATATTAACCAGTCTAACTATATGTATAGGTGCATATAATAATATCGCCGTATCTGGATTCTGCACAATTACAATAATAGTTACTTTACACAAAAATTCTAGAATGACTCAAGTCAAAATTTGAATAATAATTATTCATAATACTTAAGATTTACAATAGGCTGGGTGACTAGTATTGTAAGTTATACAAGAACTGAAATTTGGATTAGAACTAAGTTGAAATTTGAATTTAGTATAGATGGCCAGTGCTATATGTCGTATAAGCCGATCTTAAAAACTCAAGCTGAAAATTTGGACAAAAGTTAAGATTTGTATAATTGATCTTTTTTACTATTCGAAACAAACATTGCATTCGCATTATTTATTGTGAGAATTTAACTAGTTATAAATAACTTAATTTATTTTTATTTGTATAAAATATAGCTATCAAGCTTTACAAATATGATAGCAAAAAAGAAAAAAAAAGAAAATAGAGAGGGTTTTATATTTTTATTGGAGAGTAATTATATTGCCATTGTTTAGATATATTAATAATACAATTAAAAATTTTGAACTAAGTCTAACTACTATACTCACTTGAGCTTTCAATATTAGGACATGTTCTACTATTATGCCTGCTCTCATGGCATATACTACATTTTTGTGCTGACTATTCTCTTCTAGGCTTTCAATATTAGAGCATATTCTATCTACTATTGTGTCCGATCTCATGGCATATACATAGTGTTGAGTTCTGGACCAAAAGTCTACTTTACTGGACTTATAAACTGGACTACTAGACTTGTAGGCCCAGTGGACCAATTTATAAGTCTAGTTCCAGTTCAATTTTACTGGACTTATAAGCAAGCCCAATACTGCATATACCACATTTTTTGTTGTACTTACTTGATATAATCAACTCAAAAGCAGACAGATCTCTTTCAGTGGATGATTGAGGATGATTTTTTGCACCTACTGGATGTCCTTTTGTGAATTGCACCTCTGGATCTTGTACGATTATAGTGGACTCTTGAAACAAGCTCGATATTCTATTCAAAAGTGCACTTTTTTAATGAAGTGGTAAAGAGTTGAATTGCTGACTATATTCATCCCACTTTTGACTCAATGAATCTTCAGTTTCAAATAATTCTTGTTGAGACAATTGATGTTGATAAATCTACCAATGTTGATGAAAGTTGTTAAGCTGTAAATATTTATTATTATTAAGAAGTTTCCGAATTTCATAAGAACAAGATAGGCCCATAGAAAATTTAAAAGTACCACTACAAGATTGTAGTGAATTTTCTAGTATTGCATCAGATGCTTTTAAAAATTGTTTATGAACTTTTTTTAATGCAAATACAGATACCTTGGAAATAACTTGCTCATAGAATTAGGGATGTTAATAGAGTAAGGTACTCCAGAGTAACTGTGGAGTATAACCCACTCCATACTGGTGTGGTCTAGACATGACACCATCTCGGATTACTAAAATATTATTAATAGGAGTAATTGCTCCAGAGTAATACTACTAATACAAAATGGATTATATTCTGGTGTATTATTATATATATATTTTTTTACCATATTTCCCAAAAATAAGATAGCATATTTTTGGAAAAATACGGTACTATAAACTCCGGAGTATTACATAGTGCTTAGCACATAGTACTCCGAGTTATACTCTGGGTTATACTCTGAATTACACTTTGAAGTATGCTCTGATTCATACTTCAGTGTGGTGTGGTGTTAAAGAATACTCTGCCAGAGTATGCACCACACTACTCTAGAGCACTTCATTAACATCTCTATATAGAATGACTTGTTTTAAGCATGAGGTATTTGAATTATTTCTTGAATGGCATTGGTTTTAATTTCTTGGTACTGATTTTTTAATGCTAAAGAAATTTTTTCATGGACAATATGAAGATCACCTACTAATACCTGAAGATATCTTTTTAGTATTGCATGTACTCTTTTTGCTCGAGACGTTGTCACATTACCTAGAAATTAAAAAAAAATTATCAAAAACAAAAGAACTAGTGAAAGAAAAAATGCTAAAGAAAGAAAAGAAAGTAAGAATATATACAGATCGACTTAAAGCAAATTAGGTTCAAATCAGCATTATGTGATCCTGATATGAATCTAGTTTGAAAAGAAATTTGTCAAAAATAAAAGATTTTATTTCTACCAAATTTTTTTTCAAATCAGGATCATATCGAAATCATATAATGCCAATTTGAACCTGATTTGCTTTAAGTCAACCTGTGGTAAAAATAAGGACCCCGAACAATCTATAAATAGCTAACAATTTTAAAAAATTGTTATATATTTCTAAAAATAGAGAAAATCTACAGAAAAATAGTCAAAAATAAGCATTAATATTACTAAATATAGAAAAGTTCTACAAAAAAATTGTCAAAAATAAGCAAAAGCAAATTGCCACCTATCTATATATAGTTTGGGGTCCTTAAAAATGGTTCAAAAAATTTAAAAAAATCTTTTTAAATACCTAGATATAAATAGCGGTCTGCCCAATAGCATACAAATTTTGGTTTAAATAGCAACTATGTTTTCTATTAAAAAATCTAATACAATAAATAACCTATTTGACCCGGTTTGTGACCCGAGTCAAGAAATTTCAGATTGTGGTTTGATTCTTCCAAATATTTAATAACTACCTGTTTTTCATTGTATTTTTCTACTAATTTTTTTTAATTATCTTCAAAATCAGGTTCTTTTTTAGATTTTATAACAGTATACCAGCTTTCTATAAATAATGACATTTATCATCTTTATGAAAATGATGCCAACAATTAACAAGCACATTTTTTCCAATGTGCCAAATGCACAAAAGATTTTGAGACTCAGAAAACACCATTTGTATAGCATTAATTAAAGCTAGTTCATGGTTGGTCGAGGCTTTGAAATATCGCCAAAAATGTGAAATATACAAATGAGGGCCCATTCATAATCTTTTTTCTGTTCAGATTTTAAAAATGCAAAGCAGGAAGAGAATGTAGTATTAAAACTTGTTATTCTGACAATATAAAACAATAGCATTTTAAATTTATTGGTTTTGTAGATACAATCTATTAAAAGAACTGAATTATATAATTTGGTAAGTGCAAAGGATTTTGAATAAGCAAAAAAAAGGAGTGTTAAATTTTCATCTTGATCATATTGATAATAATCTTCAAAATTTCCTTCTATAAGATCGTCAAGAAGAGCCTGAATTGGTATGTGACCTTGAAAATTATTACATCAAATTTTATTCTGGGCATTATATATAGTTTTTAAAATCACCACGTTATTTCAATTGTTTTAATGAAGAGTAGAAAGGATTTCTCAGAGATATACACCTGCAGTAGACATTTCCTGGACTTTTTGTTAATCTTTTTCATTCAACCGATGACTAGACAAATGACCTGAAATGTCTTCTGATGCTATATGATTGTGCTCTTTATTTTTTATTGTCAAATGCCACTGACTATTTTCCATCGTTTTTCATAGAGTTCAAAAGGGCAGTTTATTAACCGTGTACCTGTAGCTCTCTGCTAAGTTTCATCATCAAGGCTCAACTTTATTATTGTATTGGCCATCTTTGTTATATTTCAAATTGATAAACTTATTTCGCTCAGATCTTTTAATGCTTACTGCATATCCGTGACTAAAGGCATGCGTTTTAGCATAATTAATAAGATCTTCGTAGCTTGAAAAACATCCTTTTGAAGGTGGAGATAAAGATGAAAATAAAGACATGTTTTGTATTTTTAGAAACAAAAATTGAATATTTTATTGAAAAATTAGATTAGGATTTGACACAGAAAGATTTTAGTGACGAAGATTTACAGCAACTTTTAGAATAATTAAAGGTAATTTGTTATATTTTGTATTTCTAACTCAATGAGTTGAGTTTTACAATCAATTTCAAATACTTTTATATTTTTTTTTTTTTTTTTTTTCGTTTTATAACCGAGACCAGGCTCTTTATTCTTTATTAGTTAATATTATTAATACATGCAGGGAAGATAATATATAGTTTTTAACTAAGGGAATGAAAAAAACTCGGGCTTCACTATTGCCTCCCGCTACTTTAGATCTTTACCCGTGGCCTAAAGTTAGCTATTAGGTTATTTCACAACAACCGACAGACTTCGAAATAAAAATTTTAACATAAAACCCTAACCAACAATGGCCCAGGTCCCATTATGTTAAACGAAAAAAAAAAGTAGTCTAAGTGACCCGACTACTAAACCTAAAATACTCGGGAACTTTCTAAAGTGTTTCTCCTAAGACCTCAACCGACAGTCCACGTGATTTGTTTCCAAGCCACTCGTGACGATCAAATCCAACTTCATGGGTGCCTTCCCGATTTGGACGGAGTAAACACTGCCGATCTTTTGGAGGGGGTACGGCAAAATGCCCACTTTTCTGAAAATTCTTCGAAAAAAAAAAAAAATCGATGGCACCAGTTCTTCACTTGTAATAGAAAAAGGAGTGTTGTCCTTCCTGTGTAAGTCCAATATCCGACAGGGAACCAACTGGAGTCTTCTTAGTTTGGTGAGTGATAAACTCTGAGCTTGTCGGCAGATAGTCTATGAACTTTACCTCTAAACGACAAGTGCCGGTGGTGTGGTGAGTGATAAACTCTGGGGCTACTAGCAAGATACTCAATTAACTGTATCCCTAAATAATAGCTGCCAACTGCATGTGTCTTCCAGTTTTCCTTCTGTTTTCTTCGTAACTTCACTTCGGAATTTTAGCGATTTTGTTGGTACAAGTGATCGGCGGATAGAGTTGCGGAAGATCTTACCGATGAATTAAATACTTTTATATTTTTGAAATCTAATCTATATCTTAAGCATGATTTAGAAATTTATCCATTTCTAGTCTTATTTTCGATTATGATCTTTACAACCACAGAATGATTGACAAAAAATTATAATCATTGACTGAACTGATTAATAACTAGTATAAGCCAACATATCATCAATTTGGCCAAATTAGTACTAGTTATCAGTTGTATCGTAGATGATAACTGATTATTTACTAAAGACTCAGCTAATAAAAAACTTTGCTATCCAACATATTTGACGTAAGCACTAAATGATTCCATATAACTTATTTGACTATCACCTAATACAAATTCACTCAACTCTCAAGAGATAAGTGAATTTGTATAATGTATTAGGTAGTGGCCGAATATGTTATACAAAAAATCATTCTGTGATTATATAGGGTATGACTGACAATTTTTGTTTATACATTATGGCTGATGCTGGAAATTTGACCTTTGACCATTTTTGTTTGATAGGGTTAGGGTAGGGTTTGGGTATAGATTTGATATTTAAAGAGTATATGTAGTTTTTGCAGGGCTTATAATTTCAAATCGAACCCCAAATTTTAGCATCAACTAATTTCAGACAATTGTTTTTTACTAGCATGTTCAAATTAACAATTTTAATTTACTTTTTTTTACTAGCACGTTCGAATCAACAATTATAATTTACTTTTTTTATTAGCACATTTGAATTAATGATTATAATTTACTTTTTTTTACTAGCACATTTGAATTAATGATTATAATTTACTTTTTTTTACTAGTTCATTCAAATTAATGATTCTAATTACTTTTTTTTATTAGTACATTCAAATTAACTTTTTTTTTTACTAGTACGTTCGAATTAACAATTATAATTTACCTTTTTTTACTAGTTCATTCGAATTAACAATTCTAATTTACTTTTTTTTTACTAATATGTTCAAATTAACTTTTTTTTTTTACTGGCATGTTTGAATTAACGATTATAATTTACTTTTTTTTATTAGCGTGTTCAAATTAAAAATTATAATTTACTTTTTTTTATTAGCGTGTTCGAATTAACAATTATAATTTACTTTTTTTTACTAGCATTTTCGAATTAACAATTATAATTTATTTTTTTTACTAGTATGTTCAAATTAACAATTATAATTTACTTTTTTTTACTAGCATGTTTGAATTGCATACATGAACACTCATTCAGAACCTTTGCATTTGTATGCATCACTTTCAACGCATACCAAAATGATCAATATAGCTAATACATATTATCAATTTGGTATAATTATAGTTAGCATGCTTCTCAAGAAATTAGCGTAGGAATGCATAATTATAGAACTTATTAATTTCTCTTTTACACATCAGCCAAACTTATAAATAACCAATATTGGATGATATTATCTTTTTTTTTTGAATGGTACCTACAAATTAAATAATTAACATTGTTAAGCTATTTGTATATATTACAGAAACACATCTGAAGGTTAGGAAATTACTATATTAACTTTTTAACCTAACCCTAACTCTAATCCTAACCTAAACAAATAGACTTTAATATTTCATTATCAGTTGGTTGGGTCAGAAGGGTTTAGTGATGCCTAACGAAATGACAAAACCTGTCGAAACCAAAGTTTCATTATTGACAAAACTTAGGGGGCATCCATAAATAACGTTATATACCCCTCATAGTAGCACTTGACCCCCCCTACTATATAAAAAAATTTTTCAAAATCCATATATTTATATATAAAATTTTACAAAAACTTGAATATATTGTAATACAGTGATCCGATTTGGATAATTTAGGTACCATTCGATTCGTCTTAGTGAGACGAATCCAATGATACCAAAATCATTTTACTTGAAGCACTGGATCAATAGTTATTCACAAAAACTATTGATTTTATAGTCATTTTATAAGAAAACATAATAACCAATAGTATTTGGCCAATAACTTTTAATCCAGTAATCCAAATTAAATAAAATTGGTACCATTCGACTCTTCTCACCGAGACGAATTGAATGGTACCAAAATCATTAAATTTGGACCACTGGATCAGTTTTTAGACGATTTTTTCTAAAAAATTACGTTAAATTTTTTTGACTCCCAGGACCCCGAAATATACATAGATAGGTCAGGTATATTTTTAAGGTTTTTATGCAGATCTTTTCTATTTATAGTAATTTTTTGCTTATTTTTGAAGTTTTTCTGCAGATCTTTTTGTTTTTAGTAACCCTATAATTAACCTGATCTATCTATATATATTTCGGGGTCCTGACCCCCCCTACTTAAAAGAAAAAACGTTATATTTTGTCAGACCCTCCCTCTTGTATAACGTTTTTCTGGATGCTCCCTTATGGTTTTGTCAGGTTCCATCATTTCGTTAGGCATCTATAGAAGGGTTAGAGAGTTATATAAGGAATAGCATTAACAGTTTCTGATATATGCATTGTATGAACACCTTGTTTCTTTTTTGTATATAATTTTATTTTATATGAGAAATTATAGTAAAAGTACAAACCCCATTAGCATAAATGCAATTTTTATTTTTTGAATTTTGGAAAGTATATATGAATTAAGAAAACAACTTTATTGTATATCAGGAAATTTTTTATATAGATTTATATCGATTTATAGCATTTAATCGATATATATCGATAGAAAATAACGATATATATCGATTAATTTGTTATATATCGTTATATATCTATAATCAATATATATTGTTAAATTAAATGAACATTGTTATAAGTCTGATAATCAATTATTATCAAATTATTTAAATTGATGCGTAATGATTGTTAGCTATTAATCGCTATATAGCATATATATATAAATCTTTATAACAGTGTGATAAATCATGTTTACATATGTTTACATGAATCATTAATCCTTATTTTTGGGCTATCATATCTGATATATCAAAGAGAATTATTAATCATGTCACGTAGTTTGGGACTACTATATAACGATCTACAGATCGTAGATAATCTATTTTCACTTAATTCAATATTAAAAGTTTTTTTTTAATACAAAAGATATATATTATTTATTTTAATATTGATGTTTTTTTTCTTTTGTTCTTACTAATGTTTTGCTTTCTTTTTAGTTTTGTGCTTTACTGGAAAATGTGCAAGGAGATCTTGGCCCGGGAATAGAGTTTCAGGAATTAAGATTAGTACTTTAGTTTGTTCTTTGTTTTTTTTCAGTATTATTTGTTTACTAATATTGTTTTTCTGTACGATATTTCGTTAAGATATTAAAATGGCGCCAGGAATGGAGATTTGAGAATCGGGACTAACAAAAAAAACGTACAGCTCTTTCTTGTTTGTTTTTTTTTGTCTTTCGATATATTAGTTTACTAACATTTTTTTTCCTGTACCATGTTTCATCGAGCCGGGAATGGAGATTCAAGAACCTGGGCTAACAAAAAAAATGTACAGTTCTTTTGATTTTTTGTCTTTCAGTTTTTTCGTTTACTACCATTTTTATTCCTGTACCTTGTTTCGTCGAGGTATTAAAATGGTGCCAGGAATGGAGATTTGAGTACTGGGCTGACAAAAACAAATGTATAGCCCTTTCTTTTTTTTTTGTCTTTGGTATTATTTGTTTTTCTACTAATGTTCTTTAAGTAGGTTCATATTCCGTTGAGTTATTGAAATGGTGTTGAGAATGAAGTTTCAAGAACTGGGATAGACAAAAAAAAAATGTACAGCTCTTTCTTGTTTGTTTTTTTTTGTCTTTCAATATGTTCATTTACTAACATTTTTTTTCTATACTATGTTTCGTCAAGGTATTGAAATGGTGCTAGGAATAGGAACTGTCACAAAAAAAAACACGTACGGCTCTTTCTTGTTTATTTTTTTTTGTTTTTCAGTATTATTTGTTTACTAATGTTTTTTTTCTGTACCATGTTTCATCTAGGTATTAAAATGTGCTGGGAATGGAGATTCAAGAACTATGACTGTTACAAAAAAAACATGTATAGCTCTTTCTTTGTTTTTTTTTTTGTTTTTCAGTATAATTCGTTTTTCTACTAATTTTCTTCTTGTAGGTTCGTATTTTATCAAGATATTGAAATGGCGCCGAGAATAGAGATTTAGAAACTAGGCTGACCAAAAAAAAATGCACAGCTCTTTCGTCGCAGTGTACTTTCTTTCATACGTTTTCTTTGCTACTTCTTCTGTGTAATGTTTTATGTTGGCTTTTGTCTTAGTTTAGTCGCTTGTGTTAAATTGTTTTTGTTATGTAGTGATCGTGTGGATACTGTTTTAGAATTTTGTTATTTAGAATAGTTAGGGTTAGGGTATTTAGTTAATATTAGTGTTAGGGTGTTTAGTTATAATTAGTTAGAGTTAGGAGTAGAAGTTAGAATAAGTGGTTTTACTTGGTGGTATTTGCTATTTGATAATATATATATGTGTAAATAAAAAACACATTATTAGGTTTAGGCCGCAGATAAGTATTTAGGTTTACTTAGATATATGTCTGAGTTTTTATTCTTAGTATTAGATTTAAAAAAATGAAATTTCTTTCTGTATTGTAAAAAGTTTCTATTAAATTTAATAAAGATAAAAGCAAGGTCTCACCTTAACATTTAAAAAAAAAAAAAAACATATTATTGTATATATATATTATAATGTTAAATAAATTTTAAAACCGATTTTGCAATATAAATTAATTAAATTCATTATATGTACTGTATAATTTGGTATAATAAACTCATTTTTTATTATCAAAATATTAATTGTTTTTATATTGATTATATATCGATTATTAACTATCATGGATATATATCGATTATAATCACTATCAATATATTGGTTATATATTGATTACTAACTATCATAAATATATATCAATACTAAATACCCCTGCTGATTTCTATCGATAGTGATAATAATCAATATATATCTAATATAGATAGTAATCGATATATATCTGATAAGATATATATCGATTACTATCTATATCAGATATATCGATTAGGGCAGTGTCATTAATCACCTGATTATTTTTTATCAGAGGCCTACCCCCCTTCCTCTTTCTTAATATATATAGTCAGGTTCTTATATATAATTTCAACTTTTTTTACCTCTCTCCTCCCCTAAAAAATCACCTGATTTTTGTCACTCCCCTTACTATCACTATCAATAGAAATCGGCAAGGGTATTTAGTATCAATATATATCTGACTAGTTAGTAATCGATATATATCTATATAAAATTTGCTGATGTACTATACATATAATACTGGTATTTACTATTAACTTGGAACCTATATACTTTACTATCTATGATCCAAAGCCTTTAAAGAAAACCAAATATATTATAAGTACATAGCTAATTTTTCTATTTATTCAAATAAAGTTTTATTTTGATAATTTAACAATACATTCTCGGTTGGTAAGCTAATGTCGCAGCTGAAGCTAATATTAAAAATTGATCTCCAATTTATGTATAATTCAATACAATTTCAAATATATTAGTCTCAAAAACACCTTGTTATACTCTTAAAAAAATATACTTTAAATACATACTTATTCGGGCAGTTAATTATACCAATTAATCAAATAAGTTTGCTCGAAATACTGAGCATGTCTATTGGATTCTTATGTTCTACCAATTTTAAACCCTTTCTTTAGTAGACCTGGATCTAATATACTCAGTTAGGGTTTGGGTTTAGTTTATTATAGCTCAAGAAAAACTTTTTGTTAAAGAAATGGTTGTTTTGAATTTTTATGATCATGTTATTATACCAAATTATGATCTTTATTAGTCAATAAACAATAAGATCTAAACAACGATCACATGATCAATAGCAGTGATCAGAAATGTTCGAATCATGTGTGGTTACGTGACAATCCATAGTGAAAATAGCAATTTTCTATAGTGGAAATAGTAAATCTCTATTTTAATCTTTATTAAGCTTAATACAATAATATTTGGCAATAATTTGTAAAAGATTCTACTATATTAACTTAAAAACTTTTACTAATCAAACTTGAAGCACATATCTTCAACTTGTCAAATCTCAAATTTTATGAAAAAATATTGAAAACTCATAAAGATATTAATGTTTTTGTTAATTCAAATATCTATTTTGCAAGATTTTTTCTAAACTTCAAATGCTTTCAGAAGGACTTTCTTAAAATAAAACCCTCAAACTGCTATTACCGTATTTGTTCGAAAATAAGCTACCCTTTTTGGCCAAAAAGTTACACAAAAAATTGTGGGGATAGCTTATTTTCAGATTGTTAAATTTTTCGAAAAATTGAAAAATATACCAATAAAAAGTTGTCCAAATACCATAAAATTTTTACTATAAGTGTATTTTGTTGCGCTGAACAATTTTACTTAATCGACTTTTTAAAGTTTATATAGTAAAAAAATGGTTTATATATAGCAACTGTTAACGATTTCTTTAAAAATTTTTTTGAAAATCCGGGAGGTAGCTTTTTTTGGAGGTAGCGAAACCTACGGTAAGTAAGTTAAAAGATATAGTATTTAACTATTCTTAGTTAAAATTTTATCAATAATAGATTAATATTAATAAAGATATTTAAATTTTTAATTTTATTTACAAATTCAGAATTTTTAAAAATTTTTAATTTTGATGAAGACAGAAAATTATAGTATTTTACTCTGATTTTTACAAGTTCAAATAAAACAAATTACTGCACACTATTAAAAGAATAGATAACTGAATAAAATTTTTACTTTTTAAAATTTAAGTTATTTGGTTTAACTTTTATTTCAGAATAGCTTTTTTTATTCAAAAATATTAATATTTCTTTGTAAATCACTTTTTGTATACCGTAGGTTTTCAAAAATAAGCTATCTCCAAAAGAAGCTACCCTCCAGATTTTCAGAAAAATTTTTAAAGAAATCGTTAACAGTTGCTACATATAAACCATTTTCTTTACTATGTAAACTTCAAAAGTTTGATTAAGTAAAGTTGTTTAGTACAACGAAATACACCCATAGTAAAAATTTCATGGTATTTGAATAACATTTTATTAGTACTTTTTTTTTCAATTTTTCAAAAAATTTAACAATTTGAAAATAAGCTACCCCACGATTTTTGTATAACTTTTTGACCAAAAAAGGGTATCTTATTTTCAGACAAATACGGTATGTTTTGAAACGTATTTTGATTATTAAAAGCAAATTTTAAGAATTGTCTAAAGTATAGCGAGAACTATATAGTATAGCAATGGATATGATTTTGTATTAGATTTCAGTTATATATAGCCAAACAGCTATAGAGATTGATACAGATTAGTCTGATATTTATTCAGACACTAATGGGCAGTGTTGTACACGGACATTGTCCCGCCGATTTTTCAGGGACGCGGACAGTCCGGGACGGGACGTCCGGGACATGTCCGCAATAATGTCCCAACATGATACATGTCCGCCGGGTAAAACCAATCAAATTGCGGAATTATACGAATTTTATTGGTAGATGATCACGTGTTGAGTCGCAAAATGTCCGGGACAAAAAAATTCTGGGCGGACATGTCCCAGACGTCCCGTCCCGGACTGTCCGCCGTCTGTGTCCGTGACCCATGACAACACTGCTAATGGGTATCCGTTTTTCTAGTAAATATAAAAAGTTATCTTATAAAACTAATATTTTTAACTTATTCTACAGCTTTTGTTAGTAATAAAAGATTGATTGTTTTAATAAATTTCGTATCTCTTAAACTGTAATCCAGGCAAATTTGCCTGGATTTTTTTAGAAATATTACATTTTTTTAAATAAAATAAAAATTTATTAAGCATATGGAATATACTTTATTTATAGAATATTTTCTTTAAAAGATATTTTATAAACTTTATTATAAAAATTTTTTTAAAATTATTAATAAACTTTAAAGCAATAAAAGTTTAAAGTTTTTATTTAAAATTTTTATTATAAAATTTTTCTTTAAGTTTTCTTAAATTTTATATGTTCCCGTCTATAAAAAAAATTTTCTTTTCAGGGTGTGGTGACTTAGGGAAGTTGGTAAGTTGTCACCCCCAAGTGGCAGGTCTAGGGTTCAAATCCCACTGGCGACGCTTTGGAAAAAATAGACCTGTGTTACGGTAACCGTTTCCTGTCGATCGGTTGGGTATATTACCTGTAGTCCTTGGTTACCATCTCAAATGGGAGCTTTCGGGCAAAGTTGTGTCTAGTGACACAGACAAATCCAAGGAACCGGGAAAATGGAAACCCATTTGAAAAGTCCCGAGTAAGGAGGTAGCAACGATCTTTGACGGCGCTACCAGAACTGGAATATCAGAAACCAGAGCTGGAGAACTGGATGATATGACCTTCGGAGGAGAGGGTCCACCAACCTGGCCGCCAGAGTCGTACTGGAGGAAAAGGACCTATGTTCTGGAATTAGGTACCAGGGGAAGAAAAACCATAGTAGCACCTAATGCTGGGTAGATCAACCCTTC
>QKWP01000982.1:140813-186034 GCA_003550325.1 Gigaspora rosea
TGTGTGGGTTGAGGATGTTGTAGGATGAAAAAATTGAGTTTAATCGGTTAGTTAAGATTTTTGTATAAAGTTTTTTGATATGTTTGATTAGACTAATTGGTCTAGTATTATGTAAGTGTCCGTCAAAAGTTGATTTTTTGGAAATAGAAAAGATGCGGCCATCTTTCCATTGTTTAGGGATAGAGCCTGATACTAAGCATCGGTTTAGTAGTGCTGTGATAGCAGATATAGTTTGTTGCCCAGCGTGTTTTAGCATTTCATAGCTAATTCCTGAGGGACCGCATGCTTTGTTGTTAGGAAAGTTGTTAATAGTATTAATAACTTCTTCCAGGTAGATAGGTTCCAAGACTGGGTCGTACCATTCTGACATAACGCTGTGTTTAGAGTTGTATTCTGTTTGCCATTGGGTGGAGAAAATTTGTCGATTGTAAGCATTTTTTCCCGTCCATTGGGAAAAATGTGACCGAATATAATTTTTGACTTCCGGGGGTCAGTAAGAATATTTATTAGTTTGAGTTTTAATATTGTCAAAGTGAACTGGATCAGTATGGCGATTAAGGATACTATTAATCATTTTGGTTGGGTGAGTGAGCAATCTTTCGCATCTAGTATTGATAGCTATTTGGATATGCTGTTTAAGATGGTGGGCGTTTTTAAGGTTTCTGGCATTGTATAGAGTCTTCCAGTATGATTTAGTTTGGGTTAGCCAGTTAGATAGGTCAGTTTGGTTAACAGGTGTAGGAGGAATAGAGAATTGGTGTTTGAGATTGATGTTCTGAATGTGAGTAAGTATTGTAGAAGGGACATTTTGATTGTGAGTTATGGCGTATTTGGTTTGTTGCATAATATTTCCAATAGTTTTGAGGTCTTTGTGCAGTTCAGAGGCTTTAGGTGTAAATGTGTGATGAAAATTCCGGACTGTAAATTTCTTGTTGGGAATAGTCTTAAGGGCAGCTGTGATTATGCTAGATTGAAGTTTGTGCCAAGTATGTTCTAATGATTCTGTTGAGTTGGAATGAAAAGAAGTATTGTGATAGGTAATGTTGTTTTGACATTGGGATGAAAACTCTTCCCATTTCTCTTTGTCCATTAATTTATATTGGAAGACCCTGCGCTTACAGCGTGTTTTATGACGAAGTTTTGAGGATAGTGCAAATGGGAAGCTCTATTTGGAGATAAGGATCAGATGGTCGCTATTAGTGGTATCAAGTGGTGAGAGAAGGGAGAAATCTATGAGGAATAGGATTATGGAATCATGTGCCCATATGTAATCAATGCAGCTGCTTAGGTTATTGCGTTGCCAGGTATGTTGAGTGTTATTGGTGTGGTCAGCCAAGTCGTAAATACAGTTACTGTGAAGGTAGGAAAGAAGTTTAGTTTTGGCAGAGGAAGCGTTAGTAAGGAGGGGAGAAGTGTTAAAATCGCCTAGAATTATGGGGTGTAGATTTAAGGAGAATGCTTGCTGTATCCATAGGGTGATAGTTTCTTGTGATTGGTTGCGGATGTGTTGATTAGTAGAAGAAAGGTAAATAGATATAATTCGAAATTTGAAGTCATGTTTGAAGAATAGGTCAATTGCAATTGCGCCTCCAGGATGTGTGAGTATATTATGGATATGAGGTTTTAAATGATTATTAATCATGATGCCAGTGCCTTCTGCAGAGTTGTTAAGACAGGACCAGAAGTATGAGAAATGTATATTGTTAAAGAACTTTTTTGGTTTGGAATCGGAAAGTTTTGTTTCTGTAATACTGCAAATTTGAATATTGTTGGATAGACAAAATTCTTCCCAAAGCTGCCTTTTCAGAGAAGAGTTATACCCTTGAACATTGTGTGTGGCAATAGTAATATTGAGAGCTGAAGATGCGTTGTGTGGCTGGGGTGTATTGTATCGGAAGTGGTTGTTATTGGGAGATTTAAGCTCTACATCAGAGTAATATAGTAGATCTTCAAAAGGTGGAAATATTATATGATCTGGTATAAAATTTTCATATGGAAGGTATATGTGTGCTTCTGTGAAAATATGGTCAAATCTGGAATGTGGTTTGATAGAAATTTTTATATATTGGTTTGAATAGAACATAGGATAATATTCTTGTATGTAATGCAAGAAGGAACCCACAGTTTGTGGAGAAGGGAGTGTTTGTAGTCTATGGTAATAAAGGAATTTGTTATAACATGCTTTTGGGTCATATATTTCAAGAAGGTTAAGATTGGGATTAATGTAGTTTCTTTCACTCAAAGAGTTTGTAGGTAGTTCAATTTCTTCATCACTGAAGTCTTTTTCAAGTAAAGATTCATCGTAGATTTCTGATATTGGGTAGTTGTTAGAACTGGTAGCAGTTAGTGATAGAGAAGTATTAAAGAAGAGTTGTACTTCAGAGGGAGATGAAGATATGGTATCTGAAGTACTATAGTTGTCTTCTGTAGAGGCGCTCGCCGTATACTCGGTTCTCACAGTTGTGCAAGAAGCTAAAGTCTGCTCTGTACGTTGAGTCTGACCGTCGTTAATTAGTTCTTCCACGTCATATATATATTTTTAAAACTTGCATATACATATATAAACATATTATAAGTAAAATAGAATTTAAGTTGATTCAGTATGCATACATATTTTATAATAATAATAATTATTATCAGTATACTTTTAAATATACTATAAATTAGAGATATTTTGTATTAGTGAATATTGGCCCTGAATTAAGTTTAATTTAGGCCAAAATTAAATTAATTTTTTTTTAATGTCCAATAAAAAAATTACTATGTCCATCAAATAATTTGGACAAATTGGACATTGTCCAAATGTCCAAATGTCCAAATTGTCCAAATGTCCAATATTGTAACATGCCATCCCTGCATCCAAGTAAGTAAATTGAATAAATCATATGAGCACTTTGAAACCAAACAAAAAAAGAGCTATAATGCAAAATTTTATTAATATAGCTACTTTTGTATAATGTTACAATTTGTAATCCATTAATCCAGATGGATTTGATAATTCAGATTGAATACCAATATCCTTATCCATTAATTTTTTAACCAGATAGATTCATAATATTTATCATATTAAAGATATGGGTTGTAAAATAAAAAAAAACTTTTTTGCAATGACTAAAGCTTATGCTTGAATCATTATTATAAGAAGTAAATCAGCTAAATATTATTACAGTATACGTATTATTGTTATTTTTTTAATCTGACATTCACTATCATAGCTTAGTCCAGAATTATCAATCAGATTCATTAAAGGAAATCCGAATTTAATCCGAATAGCCCTTAAAAAATAGGATCGAAACACTATTATACACATAACAAACGTTGTAGAGGAGGAAAATACGAGCATAATGGTAGTCGAAACATTTCCTCACGGCTATATAAAGTAAACAAATCATAGTAAAGACAAGAATGTCCATATCTCACAATCCTTAGCTGGGCCGATTTTAATCTTCAACTACCATTATGCTCGTAATTTTCTCTTTTACAACGTTCGTTATGCGCACAAGAGAGGTTTACTTAATACGAAATCTATTTATCCTTAGGGAAACGCCAGATTCCAAAAAAGGCAAAAAATTACATAGTAAACATATCCCCGCGGATCACGAATTAATGAATATTCCTTATACTCACATGCTTAATGAGAACATCTTAAGATCTGAAGTATGACAATCTATAAGCTATAGTTGCGATTAGTTAAATGTTGTAAATGTTACGATTATGAACCTGCAACGAAACCGTTAGTAGTCTCAAGTCAATTAATTTTATTAATTGATTTCTTGACTTGAAAACTAACAAGTGACTTTTAGGGAGCTGCTTTAGAATATTCTAATCAGCCAAGTAGTAAAAACATCCATAAACTATTTTATTTTCGTACTCTTATAACTGTATAAACAAGAAACTTTATGTTTGGCTAAAAATTTGTAGCTTGATTGGTTAATTAATTCACGTGTAAATATAACCAATCAGCGTCGAATTAAAAGATGTGACATATCAGATATCTAGGTACCGCGATCGCAGTACAGGATCGTCAGATTAAGCAACTTTTTTACACAACTTCTCTTTTCTGTTCAAATACGAAAAATGAAAACTCAATTAAACGAAAAGAAGGTAACACCTATGCCTCCAGAAATTGAGGCTCTAAGATTAGCTGCCCTTTCGACGAGGAATCCCAGAAAAGAGAAGTCAAAAGCCGAAGAGGGCGCGGTTCAATGCGATTTTCCTGTTGCAAATGTATCCAGCTCTACAAATTCACCCAATCTACAGCCAACATCTGTGAATCAAGCTACTGTTGAGGACGTCATGATTGAAGACGGCAACTGTTCTGAAAGGGAGGAAGGCGAATTAAGCGATTCTGATTCAATAAACGGTTACAATGAACCTAATAAGGAAAGTGGTTTTCAACATAGAAGTGAGGAAATCGTGGCTAATGCCGTACATCAACAACAGTCATATCAACAGGCTTATCTAGGTATGTATTTAACTTTATGTTAGCAAAGGGTTAGCGAAAAAGCTTTAAAGGATTCATGATTTCAAGTATGGTATTTTTTTTTTGCAAAGGTTCGATAATAATTTACTGAAATATTATTCATCGGGAAAAGTCTTTATATGGTGGCTTTGATCTGTGACATAGGCTTTGGAATGTTGTCAGATCAATAATTTCTTATTCAACCTTTTAATAAGACTAGTCAAAGATTTTCAATATATGCATTTATTCTTCTTTTTCACAAATTTAGGTAAAAAATATGCTGAAGAAGAATTAACGAGAAATTTGTTATCTGATTTATACCGGTTGTCTGCCACACCCGATGACATAATTGAAGCGGGAATTCCTGTGGATGTTGTTATCAGATTTTCTCGTGAAATCAATTATCCGTTGCCTCCACATCTTGCTGTATTTAGTATCCCTGTTCGTAAACCATTAACGCTCACAGATGCACCTGCTCATGAAAATACGAGTTCGAATATGTTGATTAATTCAACATCGCCTTCATTTCAGCAACATAAGTCGTTCCCTACTTCAATTCCTTTGGTCTCCAACGACCAAGGTGTTTATCCTCAAACAACATATCCAATTGATCAAAATACAACATTCTATTCACAATTAACATCATCACAACGTGATCCACCTGTCGAATCTACAATGCCAGCATTCTCTTCTGTACAATATTCGACGACACAACCGTCAATAGTTACCACCCCTTCATCGCCTAAAGAAGCTTATGCTTCAAGAGTATCATTAAATTCAAGCATTAATATTGTTAATTCAACTCAACTTCCAACTTCTTCACCACTGAAATCGCAGAGTGGTTCAATCATTTCGAATAATCAAAAACCATTCCTAGCTCCTCGTGAGACAAATTATGTTATCGAATTAAGCGATGAATCCGACAATGAACGAATTACTGGATTAATTAAACAAGTTAAAAGGGACATTTATCCTGATTCTAAATTAGAAACTGAAGATGAAAAGAGAGCGCAATCTGATGCAAAAAAAAAGTTGGAGGAAAAGGAACGTGAGATTAAGCGCATGAATGAATTGATTGCAAGTAAAATGGAGAGTTTAAAGAAAAAGGTTGTACCGATTACAGCAATACAAGATAAAGTTGGTTCAAACTCCAATGCCGCAAATGTTAAAGTACAAGTGAGTCCCAATCAAGGTACTTCTCCTCCTCCAGATATTGCAACAATTAGAGCAGAATTAGAAATATTTGAGAATGCCAAAGCCAATCTTAACGAAATACGGTCTAAGATTGAAGCTGAAGAGAGAGAACTTTCCGATATTCGATCTCGTATTAAAGATCAAGAACAGCTTGAAAGTGATTACGAAAAAATGCATCTTAACTTTAGCACACAACGTGAAGAGTTAGTAAACAATCGAAATGCGTTTGAAGTCAGAAGAGCGTTGATCGAATCACAACTCGCTGATATCAATCGTCAAATAGAAGATAGCAATTCATCAATTATTAGTAAAGAGGCAGAGATCGAAGATGTTTTAAGCGAAAAAGCTAAATTAATTACGAAGAAAGCGGAATTGGTTAACAATGAGAAGACTGTATCTGAAAATATGATACAACTCAAAAAACAACTTTCAGCTGTTCATAAGACTATAGTAGCTAAAAAAGAATTACTCTTAAAATTGGTTAAGCCTAAAAATGAGGCACAGGCAGAATCATCTACTGTTAATTGTGAGTCAAATTCCACTGGTAAACGCACTGTATCTCCTGAAGATGCCACTCCAAGAGCCGTGACTAAGAAAGCGAAAATAGCATCCGGGGATGAGGTCGCACAATTGTCTAAGCGAATGGAAAAGGTTAGCAAAGAACATCAAGAATTGTTACAAAGTTTGACTTTGTTAAATAAGCGTAAGGGGAAAAAGGTCGTTACTTCGTCGACCTCTAACGCAAATGCATCTGAGGCTGATGCTGAAATATTATATAGTAATAACGGTTCGCCGTCCGATTCCGCTAAAAGTAATGCTAAAGAAAATGAACCTTTAAATATGGAAAATACTGAATTAATGGATACCAGCGATTCATATACGAAAAAAAATGCAGATGTGAGCTCGCTTCTTTTACGATTTTTATGGTATTTGTCTCGTTACCGCACTTATATGTTAATTCATTGTTCTATTTTCTAGGCTCAACCACAAGTACAGGACGATTCATCCTTTGTACCCTACGAAAGTGTGCTTAAAGGATTTCGATCATACAGATTTCATCCTCGTTATAAAAAAGAGATCGGAAAAAATGGTTACAAATCAATTATGTATAGTCGTAATTATAATGTTTATCGTAAAATGTGTGTTTTTGAGTCCCAAAACCGTGGCCGTTGTAACGATGATGAATGCACTTCACAACATTGGCGAGACCTTCCGATGAGCGGTAAATTAATATCAATGATAACAATTCTTTCCGCTAAAAGTTAATTGAATTTTATTATCATCAATTATTTAGACGAAGAATTAATTTCTGACATGGCTTCGTATTATGAAGGGCGTACTCCCACTGAACAACAAGAATATCGTTCCGGTTTAGAAGTATTACTTAACAAACTTCGTGCGGAAGGAAAAACTAATGTTGATGAAATTATTGATGCTATTGTTATTTATAGACAGGAGTTTGTTTCTAATAATCCTTTTGACAATTTTGAAGCTCCTCGCATAGTATTCTTTAACAAGAAAAAGCCATTAGGTCAAGCAATTGATAATGAAGAAACGTCATCAGCTTATGACACTGGTTATGTTTCTGAATCTTTGCCTACTCCAGAAATTTCAGGAAATGAACAAGCCATGTATCAATCAGATGAAGATTCAGAAAGTGATAATAATAATAATATACCAATTGATTCAGAAGATATTCGTGACCCTTTTTATGAAATGCAACGAGACACTGTAGAAGATATGAGAAATATAGATGATATAGATTATTCTCAAAAGCAATATCATATTTCACAGGATTCATCTGAATTAAGTTCTGAGCACGAAAGTAGTGATAGTGATGAATCTCAAGATGGAGATGCTATGATACAGGATGAGCAAATGTACGTAGATGGTGAATCTCCTTTTTCACCATTACATGTCGGATCGCCTTCTCCTCAACAAGGTGAAGAGACCCCAGAATCACAAAGCACTCAAACCAATAATGAGTCTTCCACTGGATTTAGTGTTATGGGAGCTATCTATAACTGGTTTAGATAAATGACTAGAATATTTAATACTATTACTTGATCTATGTATATTATCGAAAAATATTTTTGTGAGAATTGTAATATTGACAAATCACGCATCTCGATTTTCTTTTCGAAAAAAGAAACATTAAGACCATTTCATTTTAAAAAATTAAGCATTTTTTACATTATAATAAAACAACAAAAAAGAAAAAACAAAATTATATATAAGAATTTGATAGTGTTTTTTATTACAAAATTTAAAATTAACCTATAATATTCGTGAAATGACTGTTTATTGTGCTAACGACTATTATGTTTCCAATTCTGCATTTATATGATTGAACTTATGCTATTGATTAAAATTTTACAGAAAATAAACATATTCTTTTTTAATGTTATCTTTGGCTGACCATCCAAATTATATTATCAAAAGGCCTTGTTAAAATGGTCCGTGCAAAGTGATGTTAAATTTGCTCAAGCAGTTTGGTTTATGCCTGAGCTGGTATTTATAAACCAGTTTATATATAAGTATGCTATAAGCAGATTTATACGCTTATAAAAGTACATTTTTAGCAGAAGATTTGTAATTTAGTTGTAATTTACTATCCAGTGCTAGGTAAAGATACTAATGAAATTAGTTTTACCAATTTTACCAATTTAATACCAGTTTCACCATTCTAATTTTTACTTTACTAGCATTTTTTACTTATTAATCATAAAATCTAAATTTTTTATTTAAACTTAAATCTGTATTGAACTTATTAAAAATAGGTCAATTTGCTGTCTATAATAAAAATTTAATAAAACATGAATTTACTATAAACTTTGAGCTAAAGATCTTATTTAGCTTAACTTATTAAAATTGAATTTTACAGTCATATAAAACAAAAAAAAAAATTGAGCTTAAAAACATTAATTTTGTACAATTTCAAAATATAACTTTGTCAATTACAAATATACTATTTTAAAACAGAAATTGTAAGTAAAATTATGCTTTGAACAGTTTTACTTAGTAGCAAAATATAGGTTATCTTGACAAAAAAAATATACTAAAATTAAAAATTTTTGGGTTTGTAATATTTAGTTAAAATAACCTGTTTTGGGTTTCTAAATAAACTTGTTCAGTATGTAATTTTACTTGTATAAAAATCAAAATACATTTTCTCAAACCTTTTACTAAAGTTAAAAAAAATTTTTTTTTTTAAAGCGAGATTATGTCTTTGTTTCTTTATTAGGTAATAAAAATATTACAATAATATTACATGTTATACTATCTATTTTACAGAATTAAAGACTAAAACTGGTTTACTTTTTGGTCTAAACTTTTGCTAAAAAAGGGGGGATGGCTAAAACGTGTTTTTTGAAATTTTAGTTAAATTTATATCATAGTTTGTTTAGCATTAGGGTCGGGGTTAGGGTTAGAACCAATATAGGTAAAATTACCTTCCCGACATTTTTTATTAATGGCCCAAGATAGATTTAGAATGCTGTTTATATGTTCTTGTGTTTTTTTTGTTTTTTGACTTTTTCGGGCTAATCTGTGTAAACAAAATTTCGCGACTCTGTTTGGTTGATTTACACAAAAATGTCACGTGGTTACATGGTTTTAGACGATCCCTAAAAAAGGTTACAACCTAACTAGTCTATATAGGTAATTAGTAAAGCATTGAAAGTAATGAATTGTTTGAGTCATATAGGGATGAGTCAGTAGAAAAGGGACAAATTTTTTATAAGTAAAAGTTTTCTTGACTTTAAGCTTAAATATCTTAACAACTAATTTAATAAATTTAATAAATTTTTTTTTTATTTTAATTTTTATAATTTCAAGATAGGAACTTCTAGGCATTTCTAGCTAGAAAAGCATGACAGAAGTTCTTTTTAATTGGCTAAAATGTTGATGATCTTCATTAAATGTGATTGGCTAATGTTTTAATGATTTTTATTAAATAAAATTTGCTAATATTCCTTATCTAATCACGTTTTCATATCACTTCGTTATAAAACTTCGATTTAGTAAAGCTCAAAAAGCAAGTTACTTAAAATTTTGTTCTATTAATTTATTAATAAAACAGTGTATTCATAAAAATATTTATTAATGAATGGATCACTTCCTTGTATTTTAGCAAAGTTTGGATATGCTAGAATATTAATAGTATTGTTCATAACATTTTGCAGATTTGTCTGCAAGACGACGTACGTACATACATAAGGGGTAAAATTATCTGTTATTTGACATTCGGTACATCATAACACATAAATAAAAGGCACCAAAAAACAAACAAAGAGAAAAAAATTCACACATTCGTGTTGTATTAGTAAAGAAAATATAAGTGCTGTAGTGTTAAAACCAAAAGTTATATAAAATGAGTCCAAAATATTTGGCCCTTGTTCAATTGTTGATTGCACCTACATCAATATTAACTTTCGTTCAATCACGGAAGTTGCATATACCAAGTGTTAGGAAAAACGAACACTAGAAACATACCCTTTCCTCAAGCTTGGAGACCAACTCTGCCACTCGCATTATTGTAAAATTGTAAAAGATAACAGAAACCAACGAAGACCTAGATTAAAAAAAAAAAAAAGCTTATTAAAGAAAGACAAGTATTAGAACCGATAGAACCAATATCAACTTCAAACAATAATATGGATATTTTTTATTTTTTTATTTTTTTTTTTATTATTATTTTTTTTTAACAATAACTTTATATTATTAAAATACATTCACTTCAAATATAAAATTGCTAACAGATGCTTTGTACCACTGACAACGTTAAGAAAATGCCAGTTTGGAACTTGATCCGATAAAATTTGAACAAATGATTGAAAATATTAAACCCCAACTAGAAGGTTTTTTTGTCGATATAATAAATGCAATCATTCCAACAGAACGCTCAGCTTATAATATTAATGAGCCCAAAAAGACAATTGTTGGATTATGTTACCAAATGGCAGGTTTGCGCAACAAATTTGTAAACCAATATAAGTTGGAAGTTGGTTTATATTTAATAGCATCGAGAGCAACATGGGAGGCAATAGATACAATTTCAAGCCTTGGATATTTAGTATGTGCTAAAACAGTAGAGGAATTTTGAAAAAAGATTCAAAAAAAAACATGTAATAAAAATAGAAGAGCATTTTGTAAATCATGTAAATTAAAATATTAATTTAAATATGCGTCTTGAATACATTTTGTATATAAGTTCAATTTTTTATTTTATTTTATTTTAATTAGAAAAATTTATTTCATGTTTACAATATCGATGATTATCACTCAATATATGAAAATCGCAAACCTGACACTACATCAACTTCGACGGCAAAACATTTTGCTACTTGTGTAGCAAAACCGGTTTTTGAATGCCCCTCTGTACCACTAATATTTAATGGAGTGTCAATCCATAATCCAGCAAATGTCGAATCACCTAGAATTTGTTGGTACTTGCTTAAACAGTATACAGGAGTTTTTGATATATCATATTTGGATTATCAATTACTTCGAGTTTCACAAGGTCGTTTAATTATTACTAAATATGATCAAATAGATCTATTAACAATCCATAGTTACGCCGACAATATCATAGAACATAAGGAAGAACACTCAATGAATGGGCTTAAATTGGTGTGGTTTAAAGAACAATACCTACATTCACTACAAGATTATATTAGCGCTTTAAATATGATATTACTAGTCAATAACAAAACAAACCATTTAACTGGATATGTTGCACCAATTGTCACCGATTGGCCCAGCAGATTTTCATTTGAAAAGCATTGCATATACAAACATTACCAAACCTTCAAAATTTCTTTCTACGTGAACTTGCCTATGTTAGGCCTGCTTCATCCATCATTAAACAGCAGGGAACAAGTCTTAATAATTTACTATTCATTTTTTGAAAAGCTGTTTCATTTCGTATTTGGAGAGCGAAAAAAATTGGCAAAAAAGCCTCGTCCCTGGAAAATAAACTTATTATTAGAGCTCACACGAAATGGATAGATAAAAATCAAAAGCAAAATTACTGAAAAATTTGGTCAAAATTGTAAGAACAATGAGTATTGAATGATGTCGATTTACTTGACAATTTAATACCGTCAACACTAGATATTTATGCAACTTTATTTTGTTCGGGTCAATTTGATGCATATGTTGAGATAGTGTTCCGAATTTGGACATTTGCTTTGCGCTGGAAAAGAAAAAACTATAATAAAGCCCTCCTTGTATTTTTGTTGGATGTGTTTTACTGGATGGACACTAACCACCCTTTTTTAGATATATTACAGAAACACTTGGCAAGTTTTAATGAGTACTACGTTGAAAATATGCATAGCCGAATTCGGGCAAATACGTCTCATAATGCAACTACTGATAACATTATAAAACAAGCATATGTAATCATGAATCATGATCCTACATTTAAAGACACATATAGTAAAGTACGAAGATATCCGTATAGTATAAAAGCACTTGATTTTTTATATGATAAAATGGCACTTTCCCTTTTAAAACATTTTCAAGAAGTGTTTTATAACCGTGGTATAAGTGTTCCGATAACTACCGAGGAAATTGACAAGGAAATTGCAGAAAAAATTACAAATGAAACTATTAAAAAAAACACCAAGAAAACTATTGGAAAAGCTACCATCACCACCAAAAAAGCCATGAAGAAAGTAGTTGATAAACCCACCAAACAACCCACTAAAAAAACTACAAAAAAAAACTACAAAAAAAAGAAAACCAGAGATATACTATCTCGCCACTTTGAAAGAAAAAGTGGACACTCGATACCTTCTAATGGTATATAGCACATCATGTCCTCCAAGTCCTGAATTATGTGATAACTGCAAACTTCCATTAAATCATAATAGTGTAGTATTAATCTGTGGCTATGGTTATCACACGTACTGTTATAGTGGAAGGTGTATCTATTGCGAAGAATTTTACAAAAAAGGCATTTTTGAAAATATTAATTCATTTTTGAAACGTATAGAAAAAGGTGCAGACATACTTACATCAGAAGACCTTGATAACGATAAAAATAATGTTGAGGAAGATATCGAAGAACAACCTGAAGTAGAGGAGGTATAGGACATTTCGTCTAGATTGGCAATTCAAATTAAGCAGATAGAAAGTTGGTAAAAAAAAAAAAACAACATAAAAAACGACCAAGTAAAGTAAGGATATCAATGACTATATCAAAAAATATGAAAATGTAGTTTAATAGATTAAAATAATTGGTAATAAAAGATTTAGTACCAGTATAGCAGTAATATGGTTAGACGGTAAAATTAGATTGTTTGAAAATGTACATAAAAGTTTTTAAAAAAAGAAAGTTTAAGGGTAGGGTGAACATAGATCATTTTTCATATGATCTACGTTGTATATTAGATTTTTATATAGTAAATAAAAAAATGCTTCTGATAAATTTTTTTAAGATTTTGACCAATTTGTATAAAATTTATACAATAGTTAATTTTAAATGGTTTGTTTATAATAATGAAGTTGCGCAATATTCATTGTTTTAAAAAAATCAACTTTATATATAATTAAATTTTTGTAGAACACTATATGATTTTTGTAGGTTGTACAAAGAATTGATTGGTCAGATCATATGATGTTTACATGTACATCATATGACATCATATAAATTGGTTATACAAAGTTGATCTACAATCGATTTTATATAAAATTGGAAATTTGTACACCCTACCCTTAAATGAGCATGTATATATGTATATATTAACAGTATTTTGAAAACTAACATCTTACCAAAGTCTCACGGACAACGCGATCTTCATGATGGGCCTTCACGGCACTATTTCATATCACTTAAAAAACGTATAGGCAAAGTTCCACAGCAAACCGACGATTTCTTTGATGTGCCGTCATATGACAAGTGTTTTTTCTTATTAATTTACATATATAAATTTTTGTGTAACATATATGTATTAATAGAACTTCTGTTATGCTTGATCCTTGGTAGCTTGTAGAGTAAACAGGCTTAAGAAATTTTGAACTTTGATTTTTTTTTTTTTAGTGAGTATAAGTTTTTTTTTTTTAGTAAGTATAAGTTTGGGTTTTTTTTTGAGACGTTATATTTCAAAAAAAGGTAAAAATAGATAAAAGTTCAATTTAATGTTTGAAATATAGCTTATACATACCAAACCAAAACTGCTAACCAAAAAAATTTTTACTATGATGCTCAAATATAACCTTACATAGATTATTCAGGGTTCTGTATATTTAGATTTCTATATATCTTTGCTATGAGTAAATAGTAATTGATATAGTAGGACTTTTGCTATCAAATATTTGGTTCTATAATTTACAAGACAAAGTTGTATTGTTGGTTAACATTCTGATAGGAATTGTTTGATACCAGTTATATGTATAGTTATTAAAAATTTGTTAATAAAGTTTATCATTATCTAGAAAATTTAATAATAGTGTATATTAGTACTTGTGTTATTAGGTAATAGATTGGATGTGTATTTTGGCTATATTTAAGAAAATGCAAAGTATCTTTAATATAGTGTTCTGACCTGTCATGAAAATTCTAATCCAGGTTACCTGCAGGTGGGTCACCCAGGAGGTCACACAGGTAAGGGCGCCTACTTTTATCCCCCTATTTTAGTTTATTAGTACCCCTTCACCCCCCCCCCCCCCTAGATATGAAAATTATCAGGTCTTATATATAATTTCCAAAATTTTTGACCCCCCCTCCTAGAAAATCAGATGATAAATATAGGCTCCCTAAACACTGGGTAGTAAAAAAAATTTTGCTATGGGTCTCCTATAGATAGTAACCCAGGTCACTTGGTAATATAAAAAATTTTATCTAAAAAAAAAAAAAGTAAAATTTAAAAAAAAGAAAAAGACAAATTAAAAAAATTGGCTTAGAAAAAATATATATATATATATTTATATACTAATTTTTTCCAATTTTTGCATTTTTTAACCTTTGCATTTTTAATACCATCACGTTTAATCTGGGCTAAATTTCTGATCTGTGATGCATACAGATTACTCGATCCATTCAGGACACTAAATACAGCCTGTATATATAGTTTATAACCAACTCATACAAGTCATCCATGTGGGTAACCCACAGGTAACCTGCAGGTTTATATGGTTGCTGTTGAAGTGTCGTCATTTGTACAGGTGATTAGATCGTGATTAGGTCATTGTTGGTGCTAGTAGTTAGATCTTGTTAACTATGTCATTGATGCTAGCTATAAGATCTTGTCGATTATGTTTGTTTTTGTTTTTGTTTTTTTTTTTTTTTTTAAATTCTAGTTGACATAAGTCAACAGACTAAAAAGAATCTGTAGAAAGCAAGATTCATACTTGAATACTCCCTTCTATGAAAAATACTATAGAATTATTTTTACTTTTATCAAGGCTGACCTATGCAGTATAGAGACCACCAGCTGATGCTACGTATCACAAATTCTATCAATGATGCTGATATTTGTTGTAATAGAGAAATGGAATTCAAGTGAGTAACAAACTTCAGATTTAGAATTTTCTAGTTAAATTAGGGTTAGGGTTTGGGTATACATATGGTAAAATCAACTCGATAAATAGGGTTTTATTTGTTATTTGTTATATAAAATTCTGAATTCACTTAAGTTCCCTTCTGCTTATAACGTATACAGTATATCGATTGCAATTTGGTAGATTTTTTTTTTAATTTGTTTTTTTTTTATTTTTTTTTTTAAATAAAAACTTAGATTTTATTTTTTAAATTAAATAATATATATTGTCCAATAAAATCGCTGCTTGTGATCTGTGATATATTAGAGTACCAACGGGGTGCGAGATCTAGATTTACCCAATTAAATATACTAAATTGATAAATTTTTTGGTGCTAAACAAGTTTACTTAGTGCAATAAGTTATAATCAATTAGTAAAATTTTATTTTATTTTTTTTTAAGCAGTCTTGTCTTTATTAATTATTTGAACTACAAAGTAAATTACATTAGTGTATATTCTACCTGTCTCATGTTCTATCTAATAACAACTCACCAAGCTAATGCCCAATGCGACCTGCCAAAACAACTTTCTGTTTCACTTCGGATTCTTAACTTGCTAAGAATTTTGTAATCTGTAAGATTAGCCCCCAATGATCATTAACTGGCCGTTGTATGCCTTGTCAAGAATGCTTAATCATTTACTTGTTTAACTTTGAGCAAAGAAGACCATGCTGGTTTCTTTCCCCATACTATCCAATTTTCGACTATATTATCCTTTGTTCTCACGATCTCTTCTTTCTCTTTCTTTTTCTCGAGTTTCCATTCTTGACTACTTTCTGTTTTCATTCTTTTGCGAGGTCTCTTATTCTCCTTTCCTGCTGCGACTTGTTCTTCTGTCCCTTGATTCTTCTTCTTTTATGTCTTTTGTCCTCTTTCGATATACCTCTGGCCTTTTCCCAGTCCATTAACAGTTCGCAATGGAAGCTTCAGATGTGCTTGTAGAACTGCTTCTTGAACCGTTTAACTATAGCCTGAATGTATTTCGTCATTTTGCCTGTATATCTGGTCGTACCATCTATCGCTTCTACGACTGACTTGGTCACTAGACCTCGCATTAATTCTTTCCTTAAGGTAGCTCTTTCCTTCGGTTGTACTCCGAACACAGTGTCCCTTACGGTTGTCATGTTTAGTTGTTTCCCATCCAACTCCGCCAGTTTTTTGATGAGTTCGCTTATCTCTTTCTTAAGAGTATCCCAAAGCGGCTGTAACACTGAGCATTCAGCTAGGTGGTCCATAGTTTCCATTTCTCTCCAACAAATAATACAAGTATTATCGCTATATATACTACTATTTCTTCTATTTAATACATGCAATGTTGGTAGCAAATTATTTATACATTTAACTTTAAAAATCCAATCTCTATTTTCTATACTACTTTTACATTTCTGTCCCTTAACTTTTCTGATATCCCTCCATACCTCTTTTCACACTACCGTATCTTTCCCTTCTTCTGCATTTACCCATTTCATGATGCTTTTCAAACGTGACCACTTTACATCTATACTGACTTCCGTGAGCTGTGTAATAAAGCTTCTCGTTCCGTCGTCCACTCTGATGTTTTTCCATTTCAACTCGGTGCATGCCCCCTTGTTCCATGGCCATTTGGGTGATAAAATTCTGTTGCCTAATGCACCTTCTTTAGCTAACTTGTCAGCTTTTTCATTCTCAGGGATTCTGCTATGTCCTTTAACTTTTCGAAGTCTTAGCTTTAGCTTCTTAATCTGAACCAATCTGTTGATGTGTTCTAGCAGGCATAGATTTTTTCTTTTGAGTATCTCACTATTTTTCCCTTTTGTCATGCCTGCTTGAATCGTCTGAATTGCTGCTGCACTGTCTGTGCATATAGTGACTGCTGCTTCTGATGGTGCGACAAGTAAGGCCGACCATATAGCCGCAAGTTCTGCTCTAGTAGAAGAGGGCCAGTCTCTGATTGCACCTTGAAACCTTGCAATCACTTGCTTGGGTACTTTTTTCTTTTCACTTTTTACGGCTACCCAACCGAGGCCCAATTAGTAAAATTTTATGTACTGTAAAATAAAATTTTTAAAATTTTATTAATAAAATTATACAAAATACTATAATTCTCTAAATTTTACTAATTGATACTAACTTTTAGCTCTAAATAAACTTGCTTAACACCAAAAATACATTATATTGGTATATTTTATTTTATTTTTTTTAAAAGTTGCATTGAAAATGCTTAATAATTTTTGATAAAAATTTTAAAATTAAGCATCCTTTCTTTAAATTTTAAGAAAAGTAAAATAAAATATGCCAATTTAATGTATTTTTTTGTATTGAACAAGTTTATTTAGTGCAAGAAGTTATAATCAATTAGTAAAATTTTATGTAAAATAAGATTTTTAATAATTTTATTAATAAAATTATACAAAATACTATGATTCTCTAAATTTTACTAATCAATTTATACTTTTTATTCTAAATAAATTTGTTCAGTATTTAAAAATATATATATATATTCAAATTCAAACTAGTTTGCAAACCTTGGACTAGCCCAGACCAAAATTATAATTAAGTTTGAGTTTAGTATTATAAAACTTCTATAGTAATACAAATCTATTCTGATCTTAAAATCTAGTAATTAGATTTTAACAATTTTGGGCTTGCTAGAATCCTCTTATTGAGAAAATTATTTTGGCAGTTAAATCATCGAATTTGACCCAGTAAATCAAAAGTTATTTATTATTAAATATTATATCTAACTTTTAAATAATTGTAAAATCTAATTGGCTGATTGGGGTATCAGATGGGAATGGGGTAGATAGTGGAATGGACTCATAGTAAAAAAAAATTAGCTGATTTCTGGAAGCGCCCTATCTAATATTTTTAATAAATTGTTAATTTTTAAAATGTTACTATTCTACTAGTTTAGCTATAAATTGAAATCTAAACCAAAAGTTTTATTCTTTAGAACAAAAAGAACAAAACTTATAGATTTGTTTTACATTTTATAAATTTTTAAAAGATAAGTAGTATTTTTTGTCAAGCTATTTTTTATAGAATTTAAAGCCACTAGCACCATAACTTGTTTCTTTTCTTATTTTTCTTGTTTATCTTTCAATACTATTTTTTAAATAACTACATATAGTATATTAATATTTAAATTTAATTCAAATTTTTATATTTTTTTTAGCTATTACAAAATATCTACTAACTTATTTAGTTTTATTCTTTTAGCTTCTCTCTTTTCTGTACTATTAGAATAGTATTTTAACAGTTAAATTTAATTCAATCTTTATACTTTTTTTTTAGCTATTACAAAATATCTACTAGCTTATTTGTTTTATTCTTTTAGCTTCTCTAGTGCTTTTCTCTTTTCTGTACTATTAGAATTTTATTTAATATATTTTTTTTGAGTTCAAAAAATAAACTTTTATCTAATTTTTATTTTTCTTTTAATTTTGTCTATTTTAAAAATATTTTCTTTATTGTTTTAAAAATTATCTATTCTAGAACTCTAGATATCTTTGATATAGGTTATAACTAGATTTTGACCAATTTTGATCTAATTTGAAAAAATTATAAATTATATTTTTTGGTTTAAAGTTTCTATTTGGAATAAGGGTATTTTATTCAAATAGAGATCAAAGGGACTACTTATAGATACCTTAATATTTGTTATATAGATGAGAATACAACTAGCTATCCCTGCAACTTTTGGTTGTTTATTTAAGTAGCCATCTGGAGATTTTATACTAGCTACTATACCTGCAATCCATATACTAGCATTGTCTATTTAAACCCTCTAATTTCTGTTTTATTTGCCAATTATTTCTTATATTACCTCTGATATATTAGTTAGTTGAGGTTTATACTAGATACTAAGCTAATCTTTTAGGATTCTAATCAATCTTTCAGATAGTTTATTCTTAACAAAAAACCTGATAAAGTATTACCTGTTCTATACAAGTATTTATCTATACTTTAGTAATGTACTACAGTATGTTGTTAGTCAATACTTGCAATTAAAAATATTCTTAAACTGCAACCATTACCTATTTTGTTCTTGTAAGGTTTGCTCTAATCCTAGTATTCATTGCTATTTTTCTACTAGTTCTTTTCTGATATATTCTAAACTTTCAAACTAGTTAGTCACTAGTTAGTTCAGAAGGATTGATCTATTTGGTATTAGATACTATTATAGTTTTTTTTCACTTGGTATCTACTTCTGAAACTTAGGCTTTTTTTCATTATGCTTTGGTAGCCAGATTGGTAGATTTTCTTCTCTAAATATCTTTGTTATTTGATTTTCTAGCTCTAGTTTCCAATGCTTTGATTTTTGGTTGTACTATTAAAAATTTTTGCTATCTTCTTATCAAGATATAAATTTATATTTTTTAAATAACCTTTGATCCAATAATCAAAATTTAATAAACTTTTTTTTTATTAAGGGTAGGTGCACGTAGATTATTTTTCATATGATCTACATAGTATATTAAATTTTTATATAGTAAATAAAAAAATACTTCTAATAAAACTTTTTAACATCTTAACCAATTGGTATCAAATTTATGTAATATATAGTTTAATCCAGTTTGTTTCTAATAGTAAAGTTGCGCAATATGTATTGCTTTAAAAAAATTAACTTCATATATAATTAAAATCTCCAAGGTCGCTATATGTTTTTTCTGGGTAGTACAGAGAATTGCTAATTCTAATTGGTTGAATCATGTGATGTTTATATGTTATTATATGTTATTGTTACACAAAGTTAATCTACATTCTATTTTATATGAATTTGGAAATGTTGATACCCTACCCTTAAATATGGTTTACTAAAAGCTTTATTTAAAAAAAATTATTCAAATTAAATTACTAAATATGCAAAAAGTATTTTAGCTTTTTAAATTTTGGTGCTTTTGCTGAAACACATAAAGTATAATCCCTATACTTAGGTTTTTGCAAAAATTACTTGTACTATTTCAGAATTTTTTGAGGCTATAAAACTAATGTTATATAATTGGTGCTTGAACAAAAATCAGTATATGGAATTAGTATAATAAACCTACTTTTAAAAAATATACTTTATTTATATCTTATATGCACTTGCTACTAGCAGTAGGCCTTTAAAGTCAAATAGGTACAGGCTTAGACCTGGCTTTTAGACCTGTACCAAAATCCTGAAATATATATAAATAGGTCAGATATTTGTTTGCTACAAATCTTTTCTATTTATAGGGGTTAGCATTAATTCAATATATGATCTACATACTATATAAATTATATTCTTGGTATCTATATAACCTTCTAACCATAACTGCATTAAAAGATAACTTTAAATCTTACTCTGCTTTAGCCAACCACTATTTATAGTAATTTTTTGCTTATTTTTAAAGGTTTTCTGCAGATCCTTTTATTTTTAGTAATTTTATAATAAATCTAACCTATCTATATATATTTTAGGTTCCTCTTGTACTTATCTGATTTCAAAGGCCTGCTGCTAGCAGCAAGTATACTTGAGATATAAATAAAGCATATTTTTTAAAAATGGGTTTATTATACTAGTATTATACTAATTCTACGTACCAATTTTAGTTCAAGCACTAATTGTATAATATTGGTTTTATAGCTTCAAAAATTCCAAAATTGTATAGATAATACTATATGTTCAGGGTTTTCTCACTTCTTTTTCAAATGTTTGTATAAAACCTTTTTAATTTTAGACTCTAAAAACAGAAAGTTATATTTATCGCTACTTTCTGTTAGCAGTTTAATAAACTCTCTTGTACATATTTAAAAAAAAAATTTACCCAATTTTTTTTAATATGTATTCTAAGTTTTTTAAAACTTTAAATAAAAATTTTTTAATAACTACTAGACCAAAATAATGCTTTTTTTTTATACTAATTCTACAAGATTATATTATTAAAAAAAATAATTTCATTGAATTTAATTAGGAGACTACTAAGAAATCTTTGCTAAAAGTTAAAAAAGTTTAGAATGATCTTTAATTAGTACAGTCAATCCTCTGTAAGTGCAATATTGCATTTAGAGGTCAAAAATCTATCAGTACTTATATAGTAAAGCCTCATTTAGAGAGATATTGTATTTATAAAGGTTGCATTTATAGAGATCTGACTGTACTGGGGTAGTTAATGCCATGAACAAAATCATGTGGTATCTATTTGTTACAAGACTGTGAACCAGGTTCATTATATAGTATTGATGACTAGTAGTACAGTACTAGGAAAATGTGAAACGTTAAAGTCCGGAGCAAGGAATAATTTTTTACGGGATCTATCCTGATCTGTTTACATGTTTTGAAATGCTGATTGGCTTAATATCACGTGAGCAGAACCCGACACACACAAAATTTGGTCTATTGCTCCCCCAGTAAGTCCTCCGCTATGCTCCGGACAATAAGATAGTAGTAACAGATTTGTAGGTATGAGAAGTGAGTAAGAATGATGTATTGAGTAAGAGATGTTGTTGAATAAGTAAGTATAAGATAGTGGTGATGGATGTTGTAGGATGTATTGAGTAAAAGATATTGTTGGATAAGTATGAGATCATAAGAAATAGCTATTTGAGAGAAAAGTAAAAAATTGTTCTCTCTCTTTTGTCTTTGCTACTAGCTCAACAAAGTCTTGCTTTGTTAGTACCCACCTATCCACTGCTAGGTTGGAGTTCTTTGTGAGTTAGGCAGTCGTATAAATGAGCTCGAGTAGGCAAACTGGATATCAAAGAGGCTAGGTGTTAGAAAAAATAATGATAGAATGATTATCTGAAACATGATGCTAGGAACTGGCTATGAACTACGTGAGATGGAATCCCAGATCAATATATATATATATTTCATATTGAATATGGGTCAAGTGACAAATTTAAAATCCAGAGATATTATTAGTGACGTGACAAATATACATTAAGAACAATAAATAAGTTCATGAAATGAATATACACACAAAAGTAAGCACAATTATATATGCGAAATTGAGCCACCAGGGTTTTCTTTATTGATATAAAAAAAAAGATAATATATAAAAAAATAAATTCCAATCATCTCATGAAGTTGAACACCAAGGCCAGGTATATTGATATAAGAATAAAATAAAAAAAGAACAAGGACGCAAGAATTAACATGGAGGGGTTGATATATTTGAACTATCTTCCGAACCCTGAGATTTGTCTTTCTTTTTCACATTAAATATTAAAGAACTATTGACAAGTAAAATGTTCTGTAGAAATAAAAATAAGTAACTGGACTACAAAGAATTCAGTCTTATACAGTGAAAGTTTGAAACATACCCATAATATTAAAAGTGTTTTTACAAAGTCGAACACAATTCGTAAAGACAATGTATCTCATCCTCATCTCTTATGAGGACTTTCAGGTATAGCCAAGCACCTGCTACCTGGATACCAACAATACCAAATTCCTCTTTGGTTGGTGAACACCCTTTGTGCATCCAAAACATCCCATCATTAATTTCTCTCCACAACTTCGTTCTGTCTATATTTTCTTTTTGTTTATCACATACCAACCGAGAACATTTACCATACATCACTTTCATACTTCTTTCTCTTATGTTTTAACATAAAACATAATATCTGGTTTTTTTCCATATTTTCCTTTTCTGTTCTTGCTGGCTAAGCTTTCTCGCTCTGCAGTAGTAATAGAACCAGACTTTCTAATTGGAAGGTCTTTTAGTGAAGCTCTAAGTATGGGCATTATTACCTCTGTAACATAAGTTCCCTCATTTAATTATTTAGAATTTTTAGAGGAAAAGTCAGATTTTCTAAACCTCATTTAATGTATCAAGAATTTCTTTTGAAACTTTTTTTTAAATTCTCATCTGATTCTTTCCACTTGCTGTCATGCGAATTACACCTTAAAAGTTCTAAAGCATTTTCAGAAAAATTTTCTACATACTTCTCACACATTTCTCGAATCTCATCTGAAGCTTGTAGTTGCATATGTAATTTGGGACCCATGAAAGATTTGGAAGCATCGGGGACAACTGGTGCACCATCTAAGTTCTTTCACTATCACTCGACTTCCAAGTGGATCTTTCCAGCTCACGTCCTTCTCAGTAACACCTTTCAAGCTTTCCCGTAAGTGTATAGCATGGATAGCCTTGCATTTCTAAAAGCATAGAGCTTCAAGTTAAGAGCTAACTTGGCTCAACATTAATGAATATAATTTGTATTTTGGTTATTAAGAAAATTTACCGCAAGATGGCTTTTTAACTCCCTTAAATTTTTTTTTAATTTCATCATCACTTAAAAAGGTTTTATCTCCGCTTCCATTTCGTGTATGCTACGAAATTCCTCAAATACATCATCAAACTAAAAAAAATATAGATATATTATTAAATTTGATAATGGTCATCATTATTAATTTGATTCCCACGTTCGAACGCCATAAGAATAAAAAATTTTGCGCATATGTGAAACCAAAAACGCCTCCAATGCGTCTGTGGACTAGAGTCCAGTTCTTGCATGGCTATGGCATCTATTTGCTTCAAACTAGCATTTAATTTATTTCTTCCCACTCGGTATGCACCTGGCTCTACTCTCAAATTTCGTTCGCGTACCTCTTGTGTTTTTGTCATTTCTTATCAGTAAAGGATTGAGACGCGAGATGCTCATCAATCCATTTGGCACGTGATTCCCTGATTGATACGCAAGATATTAGTCGCCCTTCAAAGTGTAGCTAGTTTATTCGAGCAGAAAAAACCGTGATTACTCGCTTGCATTTTGCAAGCGTCTGCTAGGTATTACTTATTAGTCCGTAAATTACCGAGGTCGACTTTAGTGGAACGCTCCAATGCTAGTTACACTTTTCATTAGTTCGCCATCAGTGTAAAATATAAATCCAGAAACCCTAACGTCATATACATCTACGGAAAAGTACTTTCCGATTCTTTAATTTGCTGAGAAAAAACAACTTTTACTATTCCGATCAAATTTATGTGCAAAAATTAAGTTATTAGTATGGGATTCATAAAAAAGAAAACCATAGAACAACAAGGTGAATACATAATAAACAAGAAACTTATTAATTAGCGTTACAAAATTATTAATAATATCATTAGATTATTGTTTTATCCAACCAGGAGATAGAAAATATTAAGATAACCCAACTGGTATATTCACCAGCAAGCATTACGAATTGGCATGATTATTAACTCATTTTTGACATTGTATGTTTCATACCAGATACAGGCATAACCTCTATTCAGAATATTGATAACAAATGAAACCGGATTATAGTTAATATTGAGATATTGTATTAGTATGGATAGTTTAAACCAATAAAAACTTATAATGTATGCAATAGTATACTGTAGGAATAATAGATAGATTTGATCCTTTTCGATTATTACAATCAATACGCACAACTATTTTTAATGTGTTTTGCGTAAACAATGGCAGGCGCTCAATTCACAATTAACACATTGAAGGAATTAAATTCTGGGCGTATAGCCGAAATTGATAAACTTAGAAAAGAGAATACTGAAATTACATGGATAGCAACGTATAGACTCTATATCATAACTTTTGTAAATTAATAAACAGTTACCGATTTTACCAATTGTTTTTTTATGTATAATTTTTATATATAATTAAATTACAAATTAATTAATAATTCTACAATTATTCTTATTTAAACCTATTTATAATTAAAACCATATTACTATATACCTGTTATTTATTAAACTTTTCTATATTAATATGATTAATTAGCGCATATTATTCTGTATCATTAATAAAAAATTAGTGCCTTATTTTATAATCACACCATAGTACCTATAGCAAGTATATCTAAATAGTATTCCCGGTTCACTTAAATAATTTAAAATTTATTCGTTTGGTGGTTGAAGCTTTGGTCTTGCCTCATCCCATGGTCCATGAATTTCGCTATTTTAAATAGAAATTAAAGTTAATATAGACTATGATTATAACAAACAAAAATACAAAAAAAAAAGAAAATTAAATTTACTTTTTATATTTTTGTATCCAAATTAACCAATATGGACAAGCAAACGTAATAAAAATAATACCCAAAACATATATAATAGCAATTACGTTTGAAATATATAAAAATAATGTTGTTGCTAAAATAAATAAAATACAAGTTAATGCAACATTAAACTTTGCTGAAAGACTCTGTAAAAAAAAAGGTATAAAAGAGTATAAGATTTAATGAATAATAAAATTATTAGTTAATATATATGGACAGAAATAAAATAAAAAATATACAGATATTTGGAAGATAATCACTTTTGTGTATCGACGAAAGATTGGAAACAGAGCAAACCATTCAACAGCAAATAACATCAAACCAAATACATGAGAATTTACTTCTAATCTTGATGCCAATAATACAGATGCAAAAATTGCAGCATTTGTTGATAAAGAACCCGGAAATCTGCAATAAATCAAAATAAATATAAAACCAAATTATAAAACCATGTACTAGAATCCTTTGGTAGAAACACAATTAGTAAATTACTTTATGTTTGTTCTATTTTCAGATCCATAATCATGAAACAACATATTAGCAAGAAATAGTATCACAGTCAATGCCCAAATAGTATCACTACTAGTATCCTTCGTTAATGTTTTTAGTATTGGAGATAATCCCAATAGTGTCACAAAAAATAAAACAGCACCTTTGGCTGTTTTCCATCCTATAAAATAAATTGGGGTTAAATAGAAAATAAAATTGATAGTACAACTTACTCTCGTTATAGTGATGTTGCTTATATCAAGGGAATATTAAATATACTTTGAATCGAATCGAAGTTTAATAATTCCGTAATTCAAAATTCTTTACTATATTGGATCTTTACTATATCGAAGTCTATTATAACGAGAGTGAGTTGTATTTATTTCATGAATAATAAATATAACAAGTTTAAACTAACTTTTATATTCATATGCAGGATCGGTCTTTGATATACTCTTATCCCAAAATATATATCCAATAATAGTCAATACCGTCCCACTTATAATCAAATTTTGTGCTGATAGTCTACCCCAAAAAAGGTCTATGAAAACAGCAATGAATATAACAATGCTGCTTATATGTTGTGAAATCACAGTTGATTCCATAACGACAGTCCAATAATCGTATGCTCTAACGTTGACTTCAAGATATAAATAAAATATTCAAAAATTAAGTAAATAGCTCGAGAGACAAATTAAAGAAATTAGCTTGACAAACCATTTTTTTGTAATTCATCTAAAAAAGTATCATCCACATGGTCATCTGGATAATCTTGCTTTATCCATAATAATTTCCGCCATGGTGGTTTTTTTTCACTTTTAGATGATGAATTTTTTAACAAATTCTACAAATCAAATCAAATCATTATTAAATTTTTTTTTTTACAAATTCCATGAATAAATTAAATCAGTTTCATACGTACCCATGCACGACGTCTATTTAAAATTCATTCATCCAAATCATATTTAGTCAGCGAAACAATTGGTATATAATATAAAAAATTTGAAACTTACCTATCAAAGTCACAAAATTTACACTTTGTATCTTCTTCAGAGAATTGATAACCATCGAAAGGGCAATAGGTTATTGTTATTTCGACCATTAAAATAAATTTTTTTTGATGATCAGACTGCTTATATATTAGCAACTTGGCAGGAAAAACGTGATATGATGTATAATATTTGTACAACTGCACACTATTCGGTGTTACCTCTGTCAAATCACATGCCAAAGATCGTAACGAGATCTTCCCAGCATCGTCATAAAATTTACTGTCACGTGATAGTAAAATTTGTGTAGGTTAGGATACTGTTAGGATTAGGATCTATGATAGTTAGTTGTTAAGTTAAGCCTATGTGATTTAAAGCTTCCTGATTAGGGTTCGAGGCACAGAGGCATGGGCATGCCTATGCCGATGATGATATGTTGTGTTTCACAAAATATCACAAAAGTCACAAAATTTTGTGATAATCACAAAATTTGTGTATTCCGCCACAAAATTTCAAAATTTCACAAAATTCGATCTATGCGCATAATTTCACAATAAAACACATTCGTTTAATAATTGAGTTCTTTTACAGCAAATTGTATATATTCGCTGTGAAAGAGCTCAATTATTAAAGCAATTTGTTTACCAATTCTTTCTCACATTGCACTCGATTCTATTTGGCTACCTGTATTTAGCTGCGCTGTTGAGCGTAACTTTTCTTTATATAGTATCTGAAGTTTTTGATATTATTAATTAATCTAGAATTTTTACCTAATAATAATTCACAGAATTCATCTGAAATTCTCAATAATTCAGCTTTTTAAGATAAATGGCCAATCAAAACCTCCCATATTGTATCCAAGTTCTATATTCTTTTGGTATAGATAATTTAATTTAGCAAATTCTAACAATGTTTTTTCTTTAGAATCGACCCGAATAAAATTAAAATTATCTTGATTACTAGAGTTCCTCAAATTCAAATCAAATTAAATATTAAATCAATTTGAATTTGATCAAATCAAATTGACCCTGATTTGAATTTGATTTGATTCAAATATTTGAATTTGAATTTTTAATAGTAATTTTTAAATCAAATCAAATATTTGTCAAATCAAATCAAATTTGACTATTTGAATTTGATCAAATATTTGATTCAAATATTTGAAGATCAAATCAAATTGTGGATTACATGATATCTTGTTGTCTTTTTTTTTTGAAAAATAACTAAGCATTAATTGGAATAGATGTTATATTATATTGTTTCAAAGGTTGAAATTGATTATAAAAAAATATATTTACATATATCTTATAAATATAATTTTTTATTTTCTTATCTAATAAAAAAATTCTGGACTTCTTTTACTTGTGTATTTAATATTCCATGTTAATATGAATAATTTAGGTTTGCTTTCAAATTTACATATTTTATATAATAAAATATAATAGTCATTTGGGAAGATAAGTTTTCTAATTTAGTTTATACCAACTCACCAATTTAAAATCATATTTATGTACTACATTAGCGAATAATATATACATAATCTTACGTAAAAGATTACGGCCCGTAATATTACAAAAATCTTATGATCGATACGGTATATTATGTAATATATTACGTTATATTATGGTAATATTACAGTTATTATTTCGAAATATTTCGAAATATATTGTGAAATATTGCAAAATAGACTAAAACAATGCAAATTACCCTCCTATACAGGGGTCGCGTATTCATGCATAAACTAATGCGCGCAGGAGGTAATATTTTGATATTTTCGCATTGTTTCGCAATATTTTGCAAATTTTCACAAATTTTCAAAAATTTTTAAAAAATAATAAACAATATACATATTCACATAATCATGCTTTTTTACAGGTTTTCGCAATATTTCGCACGGTTTCACAATTTAATATAAAATTTTTATTTTATTATATATTATATTTTACATTTATTAAATATACATTTTTAATTAATATTACATACTTTATTATATATTACATATTATTTTTATATGATTACAAATATTTTAACTACTTTCACACTTCATCGCATCTAATTCTATTACTATATACAAAAAACTAGCCCTATACACTTATTTTCACTCACCCCACAATTAGCTATTATTTTCGCTTCTTTGTTTTTTATCGTTTTTGAAAGTGTCAAAAGTCGTCGTTGAAATGCGCAAGGTTTCGAAAAGTTGTTTTTCTCACAAAGTGCCGAAATAAAATAAATTAATAAAAAAAATTTAAAAATAAACCAAAAAAACAAAACCAAAAAACACAAAACAAAAAAATGAAGCGAAACCTTGCAAGAACTTGCAAAAACTTGCAAAAATTAGCAATAACTTGCGAAAACTTGCGCCCATTTTTCTAAAAAAGTGTTCTTGAAAATTTAAAAATTGCTAGGGGTGTGTTTTTGAAGGTGTCGAAAGTCATCGTTGGAATGCGCAACGTTTCGAAAAGTTGTTGTTTTTTTCGCAAAGTGCTGAAATAAAATAAATTAATAAAAAAATTTAAAAATAAACCAAAAAAAACAAAAACACAAAACACGAAACAAAAAAAATAAAGCGAACCCTTGCAAGAACTTGCAAAAACTTGCAAAAATTAGCAAAAACTTGCAAAAACTTGCACCCATTTCTCTAAAAAAGCGTTCTTAAAAATTTAGAAATTGCTGGAAGGTGTGTTCTTGAAAGTATTGGAAGTCGTAGTTGCCATGCGCAATGGTTCGAAAAGTTTTGTTTTTCTTGCAAAGAGCAAAAATAAGATAAATTAATAAAAAAATTTTAAAAATAACCAAAAAAACAAAAACAAAAAAACATGAAACAAAAAAATAAATGAAACGAAGCCTTGCAAGAACTTGCAAAAACTTGCAAAAACTTGTGAAATCTTGTGAAAACTTGCGCCCATTTCTCTAAAGAATCGTTCATGAAAATTTAAAAATTGCTAGTAAGTGTTCTTAAAAGTGTCGAAAGTCGTAGTTCGCAAGGTTTCGAAAAGTTGTTAGTTTTTTTCACAAAGTGACAAAATAAAATAAATTAATAAAAAAAAATTTAAAAATAAACCAAAAAAACAAAAACAAAAAACATGAAACGAAAAAATAAATAAAGTGAAACCTTGCAAAAACTTGCAAAAACTTGCACCCATTTCTCTAAAGAAGCGTTCTTGAAAATTTAGAAATTGCTAGGGGTGTGTTTTTGAAAGTGTTGGAAGTCGTTGTTGGAATGTACAAGGTTTCGAAAAGTTGTTGTTTTTCTCGCAAAGTGCCGAAATAATAAAAAAATTAAAAAATAAATAAATAAATAAAAAATGAAAAAAACAAACGAAAACAAAAAAAATAAATAAAAACAAAAATGAAACAAAAAAGTGAAAAAAACAAAATAGAAGCATTAATTATAAACAAAAGATCTAATTTGATCTTGTAGTACAGAATTTGAACATCATCAAACTATTTCGAACTATTTTGAAAAATCAGTCTAATGCGCGATCCAGGTTACAGATCTACTGATCCAGCTTGGTTTCCTAGTCCTAAAATATTTTGAAATAGTTCGAAATATTTCGTAACATATTTCGAAATATTTCGAAATTACTTTCATAATATTTTGAAATTTGATATTTCAAAATATTTCAAAATATATTACATAATATTTTGTTTATATTACGGTTCATAAGATCTTACGTAAGATTACGCTATTATAAATTTGCTAATGTACTTTTCAATAATAATATATGATATTATCTGAATATGTATTATACCAATTCCAACATTTGGTTATTTTTGTAAATTAAAGATTCTTGTATTTCAATATTGTATATCAATTTTTATTTTAGTTTTTTTTTTGGATTATAAATTTCTTGTAATCATTAATTTAACTAATTATATCTATTTTTAATTAATTGCAAAACTTTTTTACATTTTCTATAACAAAATTACTATGTATCACCTGCAGTGATCATCACCAGTTACACAAATCAATATTATTTATTGTGATTATGGGGATAAATAGATCATAAACTTGATCAGATAAATCAAATGATTTTTGTTCGAAGTGGTTTAATTTTTTTCTTTTTTTTTTTTTTAGTAACAGTTTCAGTTTGTTATCGTAGTTGGTTTTGTTACTAGAGCCAGAATCTATTTGGAGTTGGTGTCATCGTTATTGGTGCCTTGAAATGCATGTCATCACTGTTGTGTAGGAATTTATGTGCTGTTATTGTATAATATTTAGATTTCGCTTGTATTTGGTAATGTCGGTTCTGATTGACAAAGCTGTCTTTGGTACTCTTGGTTTGTTACTAACGTATCATTCCTACAATGCTAACAGGTTAGTTTAGTTAGAGTTTGAGTTAAGAATTTTAGGTTAGAATATTGTTCTTGTTTGTTTTCTGGCTTGTGAATGTGTTACTAACAGTTGTTTTTTGTTTTTCTAGGATGTTTATAGAAATTGAAGGCATTTGTCTTGGTATTCAGAACATTCATTTGTTTTTTGCTTTTTTTTTTTTTAACTCGTGAATGCTTTACTTTCTAATTTGTTAACATCTTTAAGCTTTCTTAAAAACTGTTGGGAATTCTGGGAAGTATGATTCTGTGGATTCATTGTTCTTGTTTTTTCTTGCTTGTAAATGCGTTACTAATGCTTTTCTTGTTTTTAAGTTTTTAGAGCATCTCTGGGCTTGTTGGAAACTGTGAAGCATATAACTTACAAATCTGGAACGTATGAATTTATTTTTGTTGTTGATTTTTAATGTAATTTTCGTTGTTGCTTTTTGGCTTGCAAATGCATTACTAATGTTACTCTATTTCTTATACCTGAAGTACTACAAGAGATTCTTTTACATATTGCAAATCCATGTGAATTGTCTGGAACTTATTCAATCAAAGAATTACGTACTAATCAGTTTATAATTCCAATTATGATTATGTTTCAACAATATCATAATAATACATTAGGTGATTCTAATGGAAATTGATGTTTGAACATTTAGCAAAACTTGTTAATGATTATAACAATTCAGAAAAAGGCAAGGCGGTTTTGCAAGAATATGATGTACATACTAGAAGGGCTTTTATTCTTTGTATAATAACAAATTTAATGTCTTGAGTACCATGAAAATCTTACAAGCATGTGAATTGTATTTTGTTAACGCTTTAGCTTTGTTCAAACCTCTTAATACATCAATTATGCTCTTTTATACTAGTACTATTTGTGGTGCACTTCCATTAGGACTATTTATTACTTCTGATGAAACTGAAATTACATTGAAAAAGCTATAAATTTATTAAAAACAATTTTCCCACCTTATGCATTTTTTGGGCGTGAACCTCAGATAGGACCATATATTTTTCTTACAAATGACTCAAGTGCAGAAGCAATGCTCTAAAATGTTGCTGGCTGCAGGAAATTTATTTTTTATGTGTATTTCACATTTTACAAGCCTTTTGGCGATAGTTGTATAATTTGAAGCACAATATTAATAAAGATGATCGAGTATTAATTATGCAATAAATGAAAAAGATTCTTTATGCATTATCAATTTCAGAGATGAATTTGCATTACTTTGAGTTTAAACAAAGTTTTTATGGATTATATTCTTTATTACAAAAACATTTTGAGCATCTATGAAAACAATGTAATTTTTGGGCATTGCCTTTTCGGTTAGGTATACCCAGTGTTGTCACTTGGACGTGTCCATACTATGTTTTTTGTCCAACGTTCAAGATTGTTCAAAATCGTCCAAGCCTATGTCCCATATTTAACTAATTAATAAAGTAATTTAAAAAAATATATAAATAAAAAATTTTTTTAGGTACTGGACTCATTGGTGAAAAAATTAAAATAGATTATCTTAATAAAATTTTAAGTAATTTTAATTTGAAAAAATGTCCAAAATGTCCAAAAAACGTTCAAGTGACAACACTGGGTATACCTATGTGCAGAAATAATACTAATAATTATATTGAACAAGCTTTTTTACAATTAAAGGATATTATATTTGGAAGGATGCAGGTATATAATATAGTACAAGTATTTTGATTTTTGATTATAAACATGAAAAGATTCTACAAACGGCAATTAATTAACTTTTCATCTTATTATCCCAGACATTTATGAATTGTAAAAAGATTTCTGTACCTGAATTGGGAAACAGTTAATGCAGATGATGTTCAAAAGCTAAATATAAACAATGAATTTTTGGTTCCTAGCACAAAACAGGATACTAGAGTTCCGCAATTTGATTGATCTTCGAATATTTGAATCAAATATTTGATCAAATTCAAATTCAAATTTGACTATATTTGATTTGATCAAATTCAAATATGGCCAAATTTGATTTGATTTAACAAATATTTGATTTGATTTGAAAATTACTATTACAAATTCAAATTCAAATTCAAATATTTGAATCAAATCAAATTCAAATCAGGATCAATTTGATTTGATCAAATTCAAATTGATCAAATATTTGATTTGATTTGAATTTGAGGAACTCTACAAGATACTGGTATTGTTTATACTATGGACAAAGAAATTGAAGTGTGTACCTGCCTTGTTAGTATATCATGTGCTCTTTACAAGCACCAAGGTGCTATTGAGATAAAATTTAATATTTCTACTTTGAATTTTTTACTTTTATTAACACCTGATGACTGCATATTATTTGTATATATTGCATTTGGTTATACTGCAGATAATAGCTCTTTTTATACATTACTTGCTGAGAAATTCAGAACCCCAAAATATATATAGGTAGGTCAAGTATGAGTTTGCTTATTTTTGAGGTTTTTTTATACAAATCTTTTCTATTTATAGGAATTTTTTTGCTTATTTTTAAAGTTTTTTTGCAGATCTTTCTTTTTTAGTAACTCTATAATTAACCTGACCTATCTATGTATATTTTGGGGTCCTGGAAATTCATTGCACAAAACTATGAAAATTTTCATACAAAAATGTGAATGCCGAATAATAACAATAGTACAAGTACTGCACAAGTAACACCAATGAAAGTTTATACAATAATGAAGATAACACTGCCATATTTATAGATTTTTAAGTGAAGTTAGAGAGGATTATCAAAATGCCAAAACCCTCAACTGTGCAATGCATTAAATAAATTTTTGCTGAACATTATTGAGCAGCAAAAAACAAATCTATTCTCAAGTTAATCTTTTATCTTTATGATCTTAATGGTGATACTGATCCTACAACCTGTATTAGAAGCAGCTCTACGATTTGGGTTCAGGGTGGATCTGTTAAACAATGCAAAACAAATAGGTCAGGGTGCAAATGAAAATTACCAGAAAATTTCAAAAATAAGAAAAATTATGATCCACAAATTATTCCTAGTCGAAAAAAAAGAGATGATGGCAAAAAAGAATACAATTTGAGTGAAACATAATGAAAAGTAGACCAAATTAAAAGTTTTATGAGCTACAAAAAAATAAAGTAGAATGGTTATTGTTATGAATACAAAAGTCGAATTTGTAAAAATAACTCAGAAATTAGAATAGAAATTCAATACATTTAAATTTTATTATAACAAATTTTTTTCTTTCAACTTTGAATAATTAGCCAACTATTTTGAAACTTATTGAATAAGAATGAAGTTTGTGCTATTAAATTCGAATTTATTCAAGTTCAAAGCTATTTAAATTTGTTAATTTTTAAAAATTTTTTATATTTTAAATTTTAAATTTGAAATCAATAACTTAAATTTTATAAATTTGAAGCTTACATTTCATTGGTCTGCTGATTATTATGTATAGTGTGGCTGGTAATTTGCACTACCAACCTGGTACACATTTCAGACATGCAATATTATACCTGATCTAAGAATTTGATTGGTTAATTGGGATGTGATTACAGTAACTATGATTACAAATTTATTATAATATTTAAAATTATATGAATCAATATATTCATTATTTTGATATTGAAAACAAAAATAATACAAAAGTTTATTATTTTTAAAATTTACATTATATAGATAAACTAATTCAATACTATTGTTATATTTATTATAGATATCAGGCAAATATTGTTTATCATATTTTTTAAAGATACATTTTCTTTTTATCATCTTGATACTACAATATTAGGTACCACCAGGAGTCTAGCTACTTTTGTTGTAATGTAACTACCGGTATCATGTGATATACTATATTTATATTAACTTTTGGTTTTATGTTGAGATTAAAGTTCATAGTGCTAAAGTACTGGAAGCCTTCTTTAATTCCGATAGAGTAACAATCACACGGCTAATGAGATCCATTAATTTGGGCGTGAAGCGGTATGCAAGAGGAAAGTATAGTTTCTTTTATGTCTGTAAGAAACTACACACTTCTCTGAGGCAGTTCGGTATAAAACAACAAGAGATAATACACAGTTTATTAATTTAACAAGAGGGCTATTCCAAGGTGTCTGTTCATTAGAAATTCTAAGAGTTTATTAATAATATGAGAGGAGGATAAATAATATAAAGGAAAGATAAAATACAATGTTTGGATCTATCTAAAACTAAGGGAAATAAGGTGGGTTTATATATCTATTGAGCTAAGCGTCGCTAAGCGTCGTTAAGCGTCGCTAAGCATCGTTAAGCGTCGTTAAGTGTCGCTAAGCGTTGTTAAGCGTCGCTAAGCGTCGTTAAGCGTCGCTAAGCGTCATTGAGTGTCATTGCACATCAATTTCACATATCACTATTACTAAATACAGTTATTACAAAATTTCCTTATTAAATTCTAATTTTCTAACTAATTTCTACCAAAATTAAAACCTATTCTATAACATTTCTCTCTCCTTTAAGAACGAACTCCGTGAGTTCTAATTTGGGGAAGGACTTAAGAAAGTTTGGCATCGGTTAACCTCGTAATCATTGTATAAGTAATATAGGTTGTTCGAGAGATGTTTTCTATAGGTCAGTTGGAGAAAAGCAATTTTATCTGTTTGGCACACTTCCATGTGTCTCGGGCTCTTCTTTCTCCTTGAGTCTTCTCAATTATGGATTGAATATCTTTATGAGCATCAGGGTACTTGTCTATAAGGTTGCCAAGGTAATAATAAGCTTCGAGCAGCTTGGTTTGGTCTTGTCTGTTTCTAGTTCGAGTTTTAATTTATTTGAGAATTTTCTGCAATTTCTCTTGATACGTTATTCCAGTATATAGAGGAATAGAGGTCTGAGTTAGAGGTCCACAAGGTTGAATAATATCTTGTATAATTTTGGTTAATTTCTCAGGTAATGGAGCAGGAGTGTCTTCTTGGGGATTAGTAGTTGGAACAGTTAACGTTTCTTCCTGTATGTCTTCCAGTTCCAAGTTTGGGTTTATTTCTTCTGTGTCATTTACTCCTGGTGAATTAATTTCTAACTGCTCTGTGTCTTCTAGAGTGTTCAGAAAATTATTTGAGTCTGGCTCAAGAAAAGAAGTAATTACATTAGTAAGGTCAATAGTCTGAGTGGTATCATTATTATCACATAACCATACACATTGTGATGTAATCCACAATGCATAATTTTGGGCGGCATTATCTTGTTTCCATGTCTGAAAAAGGTATTGGAGGGCTAACAAGGTTTGAGGTTGCAATGTAGGGGTAGTCATTTTTGGGAAAATTCCAAAAGGGGTAGTTGTATAAATACATTTTGAGGTTTTACGAATTAAATTGTGTGTTTCATCCCCTTGTAGATCAAATTTCTTCTAGAAATTTCTAGGGGAATCAATAACAACTACTGGTTCCCAAGTTTGTGGCTCGTGATATTTAGCAAGACGATCACTATTATAGTATTTTTGTAAAATTTTTCCTTCTATTGTCCGTAATTTATAAGCACCATTGTCTAATTTCTCATGGATAAGAAAAGGTCCAAATCTTTTATCTTCAAATTTGGCTGAGCGAGAGGCTTCTAGTTCCTTTCTTTGTATCCACACTTTATCACCAATTTCAAATGTCTCTGTTCGAATATTGGCATCAAAACGGACTTTTTGTTTTTGCTGTGATCGTTCAGTATTTTGTCTGGCCTGATTCTGGTAGTTTGGTAATTTCTCTATTAAATCATAAGCACGTTGGAGAATACTTCCTTGTAAGTCTATTTCATCATCAATTTCTATAGGTTCTACTGGGAAAAGTGCTTCGATTGGTAAGATAGCATATCTCCCATATATAAGTTGAAAGGGGGTATATCCTGTGGTAGCATGTCTTTTTGTTCTATATGCTAAGAGAACAGCAGGTATATACAAATCCCAATCATCATCTCCTTTCACTTTTGCAAGTGATTCACACAATGTTCTATTAAATCTTTCCACCATCCCATTTGTCTGAGGGTGGTAGGGAGAAGAGAATTTGTGCTTGATAAGAAATTTCTCGCAGAGAATTCTAATAGTTTCGCTAATAAAATTGCGACCTTGGTCTGATAAGATAATTTTTGGAGTTCCATGTCTACAGATTATCTCTTCAAAGATAAACTGAGCGAGTGTATTAGCACTAGCATCTGGAACAGCACGAGCTTCTGGCCATCGTGTCAGGTATTCGGTAGCGACAATAATATATCGATTGTTTTGTTTAGTTATAGGCAAAGGGCCTACAAGGTCAATTCCAACACGTTCGAAAGCTCTTCCTATTTGTATAGGGTGTAAAGGTTCTTTCCTATGACCTTTTTGTCTTCTTTGGCATTCCTCACAAGTCTTCACATATTCTTGTATATCTCTATACATTTGATCCCAATAATAGCGGTCAGATATTTTATAATACATAGCGTCAGTTCCCAAATGTCCAGCAGTGGGGTGCTTATGCATCATATATAATACTGGTTCAACTTCTGTCCATTTTATAACTCTAAGTGGCCTGTCTGGGTTCCTTTTATTCTTTTTATAGAGAAGGTGATGTCTAACTTCAAAGTATTTAGCCTGGGTCATTAGTCGTTTTTGTTCTTGGTCAGTAAATCCATCTGGAAATTGGTCTGTGTCCAAATAGTGGTAAAGATTATGATATTGGTCAAGATTCATATAATTTATTAGGTACAATGGTCTGAGTCGGTAACCGAGAGAGGGCATCAACATTCGAATGAATTCGGCCTGGTTTATGAATAATTCCAAAATTGTATGGTTGGAGCTTCAAGATCCATCTTCCAATTCTTCCTTTGGGTTCAGCAGTACGTAACCATTTCAATGCTGAGTGGTCTGTAACTAAGATGAATTTTGTAGCGCCTAAATATTTGTGAAAATGTTCTATGGCCCATACAACTGCAGCACATTCAAGTTCAGTTGCTGCATAATTCATTTCTTCTTTTCGCAAACTTTTACTAGCATAGGCAATCGGGTGTTCTTTTCCATTCCTATCTAGTTGGCTTAGTGTGGCACCAAAGCCATTATAAGAAGCATCGGTAGCAAGTATAAATGTCTCTTTAAAATTGGGGTAGGCTAATATAGGAGCAGTAATGAGTCTAGATTTTAATTCTTCAAAAGCTTTTTGTTGTTTGTCTTGCCAGTGATAGGGTTCATTCTTTTGTAGAAGAGAATTCAAAGGGCGAGCGATTGATGAAAAGTTTTGAATAAATTGGCGATAGTATCCCGCAAGTCCAAGGAAAGATCGAAGGGCTGTAAGGTTTTTAGGAGGTTGAATCCGTTGGACAGCTTCTACTTTTTGAGGGTCAGGGGCGATACCGTTAGCAGAGATTAAGTGTCCAAGAAATGGTAGTTGGTGCATCCAGAAAGTACACTTTTCTATATTAAGTCTGAGTCCTGCTTGTTTAATTCTATTAAATACTCTTTTTAAATGGGTTAAATGTTCATCAAATGTTCTCGAATAAACAATTGTATCGTCTAAGTACACAACTACAAATTTCCATGCAATTCCTTTATATACACGATCCATCAGCCTTTGAAAAGTTGCAGGAGCATTGCAAAGACCAAAAGGCATTACATTAAATTCATAAATTCCGTATCGTGTAGTAAAGGCAGTTTTCTCTTTGTCACGGGGGTCCATGGCAACTTGCCAATATCCACTCGCAAGATCGAGAGTAGAGAACCAAGAGCATCCTGTAAGGGCATTAAGCATTTCATCAATACGAGGCAGAGGGTAAGCATCCTTTTTGGTAACAGCATTTACTTTTCTGTAGTCTACACAGAATCGTAATTTGCAATTTTTCTTTCGTACTAGAACAACAGATGAGGTCCATGGGCTATCAGAGGGTTGGATGAGCTTATGTTCTAGCATTCTTTGGATTTCTTCTTGTATAAATTCTTGTTAATTAGGAGGTACAGAATAAGGGCGAGAACGAATAGGGTGTACATTCTCCGTATAGATTCGATGAGTAACTAAGTTGGTTCGTCCTAGCTCAGTTATATCATTTGCAAAAAGGTCTGCAAATTCTTCTAATAATTTCTGAAAAGCTAGGCCTTGTTCTTTATTAAGTGGTCCAATATTTAAAGAGGTCTGGGTCAATAGAGTATATTCTTCATGTTCAAGGGTAATAATATTTACAGGTCTGGGTATAAGAGTCTGATCTGGGTCAGCAGGTAGTTTATGATCCTGCCTAGGATTCTCTAAAAATTTTGACAGAGTGTATTCAAAGCATTTGCCTGTTGGTGAGCATTTTGGGCTTCTTCTTGGAAAAAGCGTAGTAAAGCAGCATTGGTGGTTTCCAAGGTTTCAATTCTTGCTTGTAATTGTTTTATTAATTGGTCTTGTTGCTGTACTTGTTGTTGAAGCTGACAAAACTGTGAACCATTATCGGTTTCCTTCATTGTTTCTTCAGCAGGTGAAGAGTAAATTTCTGGGTCTGGAAGTTTGCATTCAATTCCTCTTGGTGTTTAATATGTAAACATTTCTGGCAGAGGTCAACAGGAACTGTAAAGTTTCTTCGGAGTACAGCGAGGGCATACTTCTGGTTATAGTCTGGGTAGCTAGTATCAAAGGATTCATCTAGAATTGCTTGTAGAGGGTCAATATCATTTTCTGATAATAGGTCAAATTCAGCTTGCAATATAAGTTGCATCTCCTCATAGCTCCAAGGTTGAGTTATGCGGTCAGAGGTTAGAGGTTCTAAGGCCTGGGTAATGGTCTGGTCATTTTCATCTAAAAGAATCTTTGCAAGTCAGTAAATTCTGGTCTAGTTCATTTCATATTGGTGTCCGGCATTCTTGGTTGACTCAGTATAACATTTGATTCGAGTCCAGAGGTTATAGTTAGGGCTATATTGGATATCTTGGCTAGCCTTGTATGCGTAGAAGTGTTCCAATTCACAAAACTATAATTCTTCTCGAAGACTATCCAATTGACACATTCTAGGCCTTGTGTCCGACTTATTACATACTTTGCAATTAACAAGCAGTCCACATCCTTCACCTTGGGTGAAGAAATGGATACTTCTAGGGTCTTCTCGATATTGACAACAATGGTGGGTACGGCGAGTGCTATGATTAGGTAGGCGATTACTATCAACTTGATCAAGAGTACATCCACACTGATAAACCAAGTTTTGTTTTTTCCAAGTAGCAAGAGGGCAATAGGCTTCAATATGTTCTAATGTACTGCATCCTCTGCAGATATTATTAGGGCAGTCTCTGTATAGATAGTTGGAGTCATGGCAGGTAGGACAGGTGGTATGTCTTGGGGCTTGTTTAGGGCATTTAACAGCAATATGGCCAAATTCCTGGCATCGATTACATTGGTTGGTAGGGCAATTTGCAAAGAGGTGGTTAGGAGAACCACAATTTCCACAAACACGCTGTTTAGGAGCTTTTCTGTTTCTTCAGCGAGAATAATAAGTGGTCCATTCATTTTCTTCTGGTGAGAGAGATTGGTCTGAGTCGTCTCGATCAAAAGCATAAGCTTTTCTGGGGTACAAGTATTCTGGTTCATAAAGGTCCAATTCATTTGGTGCAGTCACAGTGGGTTGACTGGGTAGAGGTTGGTTACTTTCATAAGTAGTAGGAATAGTATGCTTCTTGTTTCCCCATTTAAAAGTATAGCAGCCATTTTTCCAGTTATAGTTTGCTTCAACTTTTTGATTCCAATCATTGCCTAAGAGAAGAGAGTAAGAAGTAGTGTCTACTACTTCTACAGTAAGAGGGATGGTAATGTGGTCAATTTTAACTGATAGATCTTTTATAATTCCTAAAGGTCGAGTGGAGGTTCCAACTTCAGGAACAATAAGGCTATTAGAGGCCTTTTCAATAGTCAATCCAAGTTCCTTGACTGTCTTGTGAGCAATCAATAATAGCTTGGTAGGGTCTATTCTGAAGAGAGACGTTACATTTGACAGGTGTAGTATACGCAGGGGTTTGAACAAGGTTGGCATTTTTGGCTTCCTCATACAGGTGAGTAGCCAAGGCACCTCGGATAGATGGGTTATCGAGTAGTGTTTCCCACTTGCTAGCAGTAAGAGAGGGAGTCTGAGTCTGATTTTGTGTAAGATAATTGACACTTCGATGATAAGGAGAAGGAGATCGATTAGAGGAGTTTTGGTAAAAGCGATAGTTATCATCATTCTGGCTTCTATAATTATTATCTCTAGATTGGCTTCTAGGACGAGAATTATTGCGGCTGCGAGAACGGTCTCTGTTATTGGAATAGCGATCAGAAGAGCGACCATTTCGGTCCCTATTTTGGTTGTTATTCCTGTTCCGTTTATTGTTATTATTATTGTGACGAGAATTGGATCCTTGTCGTTGGTCCTGTTTTCTACTGTTACAATCACGAATAAAATGTCCAGTGCGTCCACAATAATAGCAGATAGGAGGCTCTTTCATTCGAGGGGTTTGGGCACGGTTGTCAGCATAATTAACAGAAGAGGTAGGTGTGGTCTGTGTCTGGGCTAAATTAATACTAAGCTTAGCAATTTGGTCCGTAAGTTGTTGAATAGCTTGGTCGGTATTGGTGGTAGGGGTAGTCATTAATTTTCCAGTTTCCCAGCGGAGGGCTACTTCAATAGCATCGGTCAGGGTATTAGGTATAGCAGCTTGAACATTAACTGCATACTCAGAACGTAAGCCTTGGATAAAAAGTTGTTTAACAAAATCAGCGGGAAAAACACCGGTTGGGTCCACTTTCGTTTGCAATGTACGAAATCGGTTGACATATCCATCCACCGTTTCTGTGGGTCCTTGCTTAATTTCGAAAAGTTGTTTTTGCCAAAGGGCCTTTTGCTTAGTAGTATAGAAACGTGTCTTAAAAAGATGCTGGAAACTTCGGTTCTGGTGGTTGTTATCATTAAAAACATTGGGTACCGGGTTTAAAGCAGTATACCAGTCTAGAGCAACACCTTTAAGGTACACAGGAGCAAGCTGAAGTTTCCGTTCAGCACTCCATCGGTTGGCAGTAGCGGCTCTTCGAAATTCCTTCAGCCAGTCAGCAGGGTCTTGGGTTCCGTCACCGTAAAAATCTGCAACAGTAATAAGAGTTTTCTCAGAGCCTTGCCCAAGGGCATTGGCAAGATCAGTTATTGCTTGCGCAGCATCTTGTAAAGCTTGATCACCCATTAGGTTTTCTGGTTGGTTAGGAGGTAAGATAGGGTTTAATTCTTCAACAAGAGGTTGTAAATTTATTTCCTCGAATTGTGGAGGAGAGTCAGCTCTAACAATAGTAGCGTCTTGGTTTTGAATATAATGGTCGAGAGGGTCAATTAAATTTTGGTCGTTAAGAGGAGGAGTATTAAGTAATGGAGGTGTATGGCGTGGGGTAACGTTTATATCTAAATTAACAGTTGGGTAATATTCAGTTACAAGAGGAGATGGAGGAACAGTTGTGCGAGCAGGAGAAAAGGTTTGTTGTAAATAGCGAAAGAGGCGATTTCGTGGAGGAGGAGTAGTTTCTCGAGTATAATGATATGGAATTTCTGAGATAGGTGAAGAAGGAAGTGCAAGGCTTGGAGGGATTGGTATATAAGTATTAGTGGAAGAACCAACACCAGTATCAGCTAATTGTTCAGGTCCTAAGGTGAATATAGATCTGGGTGGAGAAACGTCAAAATTTAATTCAGTTCTTCCTAGTTGATTTTGAAAATTGAATAGAAGGTTTTCAGTCCTTGGTCGAGTTGAAGCAGGTGTAGAAGGTAAGAGGTCCTCAATGTGAAGGTCAAGTAGAGTAGCTTCAAAATTAAGAGGTAAGGTAGGTGCAAGAGTATAGGGGGTATGTGCAAGGAGTAGACCAGCAATAACTTCTTTTGGGTCTAATAGGTCGTTGTTATAGCGGCAACTAAAAACAATATCTCGAGCAGCAGCTCTAGCAGTATTATAATCAGTAGCAGCAACTAAAATACAGTAAGAGTCGTTTGTCTTTTGTGAGTATTGGGTAGCAAAATAATTGTCTCGATACGTTCCCCAGAATCGGCGAAAGGGACGGTATAAATTAGCAACAGGGTAACAGATAGTACAGGATAAATCAGGATGGTAGGCTTGCAAAACGTCTACCGCAAGTGAGGAAGGATGACTTGTTTCGTGTACTTCAATTTGTTCTAAGTATAGTTCATACGCTCTATTCATATAGAAAAGGCAGTTCCCAAGTCTTAAGGAAACTAATAAAAGAATAATAAAATACCTCCAAAATAAAAGGTTAGTAGTAAGTTGTTAACAAAATTTTAATCTCCTAAATATAGTAAATAGTTAGTATCCAACAAAAAGAAAATTCCAAGTAAGTTGTAAGAGAATAATAAGAGTGCAATCAACAGCAAGAGGGTTAGTAACAGCCAAAAAAAATAATTAAATTTCTGCCAAAAGTAATAATAAGATTTCCAAATTCTTTAATAATATTCAATAATTTAAATAGGTTTCCGCCAGAAGGCACCAAATGTTACAGTACCGGAAGCCTTCTTTAATTCCGATAGAGTAACAATCACACGGCTCCTGAGATCCCTTACTTTGGGCGTGAAGCGGTGTGCAAGAGGGAAGTATAGTTTCTTTTATGTCTGTAAGAAACTACACACTTCTCTGAGGCAGTTCGGTATAAAACAACAAGAGATAATACACAGTTTATTAATTTAACAAGAGGGCTATTCCAAGATGTCTGTTTCTTAGAAATCCCAAGAGTTTATTAATAATAAGAGAGGAGGATAAATAATATAAATGTAAAGATAAAATACAATGTCTGGATCTATCTAAAACTAAGGGAAATAAGGTGGGTTTATATATCTATTGAGCTAAGCGTCGCTAAGCGTTGTTAAGCGTCGCTAAGCGTTATTAAGCGTCATTAAGCATCGTTAAGCGTCACTAAGCATCGTTAAGCGTCGCTAAGCATCGTTAAGCGTCGCTAAGCGTCATTGAGTGTCATTGCACATCAATTTCACATATCACTATTACTAAATACAGTTATTACAAAAATTTCCTTATTAAATTCTAATTTTCTAACTAATTTCTACCAAAATTAAAACCTATTCTATAACAATAGATATAGTATTAAAAAGCTACTATTTATATGCAGAATCATATTCTAGACATTTTTATAGTTTTTAAGACCAATTTATTGAAGCTAAAATGTTGCCAGCATTCAAACTAAAATTTAAAGTATTGTTACTAGAAATAAATGAAGCTAGATGATACTACTAAAGCTAAAAAGTTGTCAGTAAGAAAACTAGAAATACTAGTTTTCGAGTATTTTCACTTTTTTCACTTTTTTTTTCTTGTATATATGTTTTGTTTTGATATTAAACTAATCTAAAATAATTAAAATTTATATACTCTGATTGGTTAATTCTTATGTACTATGTCATATTACTGCAAAAGTGTCAAAATCCCTAATGGATTGCAATATTACTTCTTATGTTAGTCTAATATAAATTACTTTATAAATTTGTTTAATATCAAATTTACTTGTTTAATTTGATTAAACAAATAATTTTTTGATTTTTTACTATCAATTAGCATATTTATAAAATATTTTGATCAAAATGCGTTTAATCAAAAATAACTATATTATATGTTTAATTATATTTAGTTGCAATTACTTGTTAATAAATAATGCATTTTTTGTTTCACAAAAAAGCTTTAATACTTCTTCTAATTGTAATAAGATTTCTTTGGAATAACAAACTCTAAGTTCTTTATAAGCAAAATATCTTGCTAATAATCTTTCTAGAGTTGTTTTGCTTGCATTAACAAATCTAGTTAAAACAAAATATTTATTTTTTTACTAATTTTTGTTTTTTATTTAACAATTATTTGATATTTTTTTTGTTTTGTTTATCATTAATCTTGTTTTGTACTTTGATTTCTTTTGTTCTATTAAATCATTAGAAGGTACTTCACTTAACTCTAAATTATCTTTATTTATATTTTTTTTAAATAATAATAATTAGAAATAATCAAATAAATTTATTATTTTTTCTTCAAATTAATCATAATATTTTTTACAATATTTAAGAAAATTAGTAAAAAGATCAAAATCATGCAAACAAAAAATCTGTGCCAGGTTTTGTCGATCATGATCAACATCAGACATATAATTTATATTTGTGTAACTTCTACTTGCAAATTAAACTCATAATGATTCTTGATATTTTTATATCTTCTAGCGATAGTTTCTTGACAACTATCTGATTAATATTAATAAACTTTCTTTTATTTTAATTCTACAAGCATG